>JAULKM010135837.1:0-18855 GCA_032355605.1 Rubia tinctorum
TCCGTAATTCGTACTTAATCCCATTTTAGTGATTGTATGCTTTATTAGTTTAACTTGCCTTTAGATTCATAACTTAGAAAAAAAACCAAACAAAAAATCCCCCTATTTATGTGCTTTTATATGTATGCATATTTTTTTATGTAGCGTAATATTTAGCATTGTATGAGCAAACACTTGGGAATATCCCTGTCTCTGTGGACGACTTCGACTTGCCACTATCTACTTAGTTGTAGTTGGTAAGCAAAAAAGGGCTTAAAATAGTATCTTTGAGAGGTACGACGACGACCTCCCATTAACTCAGCAATATTTTTGATTATTCTGCTATGATGTGAATGGGTAACTTGATAGGAACTCCTGTTAGAGTAGATAAAGCTACCTTGAATAGGACCAGGCCTCATGTTGCGCGTGTCTGTGTAGAGGTTGATGTGACTAAATCTCTTCTTGAAAGAATTTGGCTTAGCTTCAGAGATATTGGTTTATGGCAGTACATAGAATATGAAGGTCTGCCTTAATACTGCACTAACTGTTTGAAACTAGGCCATTTAGTTTCTGTTTTCAGATATGATCCATCTAATTCCAAGTTTACAGCATGGAGACCAAATGAATCTACTACCTCAGGTAAGAAGACCAATCACAATGGTGAACATGGAAGGGAAAAAGGTAATGTGATTGGCACCTATTCTTCAGGGATTTTAGCAAAAGATAAAATTTACATTCCGATTCTAAAAAATAAGGCCAATTCTAATCAGCAGATGAATTTTCATAACCCATCTCAAGTAGTTTCTACATAGGATAACATTGCAGAGGTAACACAGAAGGACTCGAGGCAACAATTTGACTCAATAAAAGAGATTTCTAGGTCAAATTCTGAAGTTTTGGTCCATATCCAGGGACCCCAGGTTCCTTCTATGCCCCTGTCTGAATCTGTACAAAATGTTGTTACTATTATTGATTCATATGCTCATAATGTCTCTTATGTGCCACCCTATGGTCCTGTGCTAAAATTTTATATTATTCCTATCTTTGATGTTTCTACCAATCCTAACTCTGATATTTCTACACTTAATGTCTCCTTTGAATCCCCTACACATCAGATGACAGTTCGAACCAGCACAAATCAGTAAGATATACTTCAACAAATTGAACCTTCAGATGTTTCTAAGCCATCAAATGATAATGAAATCATTACTAAACCTGTAAACTCAGATACTGTAAACATAGGTAAAGAAGATAATAACTTAAAAGACATTATTGAGATAAGTGCAGGGGATTCCCCTCTACTTACCTCTAACAAATCCAAAAAATAAAAGACTTGAATGGTTAAATAATGAACAAACCAAAAGTCTATACTCTAATCCAGAAAATGAGAAACCTTCTAACTTCTCAGGGATTAAAGAAAATCTTAAGGAATCTCAAAAGAGACTTACTTCCACTCTCAAAAAATCAAAAAAAAAGAAAACACTTTCATAAACTTTCAGGCAGAGGAAGAACCACATATTTCACAAGAAAAACCTAAGTTAAACCCTAAGCCAAGAAGGTACAATAAGAAAGATTTCGCTTCAACACCAAAAACCATCTCCACTAGATCCATATTGAACTCTAAAAAATAAGTTTAAATGATGAATCTTAACATATTATCATGGAATGCCAGGGGTATTGGAAACAATCTGACACAGACAAGACTAAAAATTATTAAGAAGATATTTAAAACAGCTATCAGGGAATTAATAGAACCTATGCTGCAAAAAAGGTAATAAAAACTTTTACAACAACCCTTTAAACAAAATTTGGATATTTTGGGATAAATCTATGAATCTCAACATACATAATAGTGAGGAGCAAATCATCCTATCTTAAATCAATCACTCCTCTCTCAATCAAAATTGCTTGATAGGCTTCATATATGCAAAGTACACAATCATAGAAAGAAAATTATTATGGAATTATATCCTGAATCTAAGACATAAACCTATATGTTTAACAGGAGATTTTAATATAACAGAAAAATTGGAAGAATACATTGGATCTTCTTCTCCATATCAAAAGCTAATCTATATATAGTTAATACTTCAGGCAACCTCTACACATGGGCTGGCATGAGGACTAAAGGTAATGTTTGGGAAAGATTAGACAGGGCCCTAACTAATCAGTTATGAGATTATTTCTTTCCTATAACACATGTTTAAACCTTAGCAAGAGATCAATCAGACCATTCCCCTTTAATTTTAAAACTTTTAAACAAACAATCCCCAACAAAGCTAAAACCTTTCAGATTCCTAAACTGCTGGATCTCACATCCAGAGTTCTCTAATCTGATTGAAAACTCTTGAACATTAATACTGATATTTTAGGAATGAAAAAGTTCCCTTTTAAGCTAAAGAATACTAAATTAGCTTTAAAACTATGGAACAAAAATATTTTTGGTAACATTTTTGATAAGATTAAATCAGCTGAAGAAGTATTCTTAATAGCTGAAGAAAACTTGCAACTTAAAGAAGATTATGAAACTTTAACCAATTACAATAAAGCTAAAGCAGAACTTACATTAGCTTTAAAAAACCAAGAAAGTTTTTGGAAGCAGAAATAAAGAATTAAATAGCTTAAAGAAGGTGAATATAATACTCAATTTTTCCACCTACAGGTTAAAGCAAAGCATAAAAAGTAAACAATCTCATCCATTAAAAATGATAAAGGAGATTGGCTACATGAGCAAAACTCAATAAGCTCTGAAGCTGTAAGTTTTTACATTGATCTTTTATCAGTGGAAAACCAATACCCCTCTGGTATAAATACTGCAACAGTGCTAGAAAATATAGCTACCATAATTAACCAAGAGATAAACACAGAGCTAATTAAACCCACAAATCTAGAAGAAATTTCTATAATTTTAAAAGATATGGACAGTGAATTATCTCCTGGTCCTAATGGATTCCCAGGTGTATTCTATACACAATGCTGGTCTATCATAAAACATGACTTGCTTGATGCAGTTAATGATTTTATGAACTTATATTCTATCCCAAAAGCCATATATTCGACATTAATCACTTTGATTCCTAAAAAAGAAGTCCGTACATCATTTAAAGACTTTAGACCAATCAGTCTATGTAACTTCATAAATAAAAATCTTTACTAAACTTATCTCACACAGATTATAACCCATTCTTCAAGATACAATCTCTCAAGAACAAACAGCCTTTGTCTCTGAAAGAGAGCTGGCTAATAATGTACTTTTAATGTATAAAATGGAAAATTACATTCACTCCAAACAACCTGGAATTAACATAATATTTAAGTTAGACATGATGAAGGCATTTGACAGAGTATCATGAGACTTTCTTTCCAAACTTCTAGCAAAATTAGGATTCTCTGATCATCTCATTAAAGTTATTATGGGAAACTTAGAGTCAGCTTTCTGTTCTATCTTAATAAATGGAGAATCTTTTGGTTTCTTCCAAGCTTCAAGAGGATTTAAATAAGGAGATCCTCTTTCTCCTTTGCTCTTTATCCTCATGGTAGAAGCCTTCTATAGAAACATTAATTTCCTATATCAATATGCCAATATTGGCTATTACAAACTTCCAGGCTCAATGAAAGCAGTAACACCTCTCTTTTGCAGATGATACTGCAATTTTCTTGAGATACTCAAAGCAAAGAATAAAAAAAATTAATGGGATTCCTTAAAATATATGAAAATTTTTCAGGACAAAAGATAAACTCTGAAAAGTTCTCCTTTTACATATCAAAGCATGCTAATCCAAGAATTGTTTTAGTTATTGATACTGAAACAAAAATGATCTTAGGTTCATTGCCTTTTAAATACTTAGGTAGTACAATCTTCACTGGAAGAAATAAATACATTTATTACCAAAGTCTTTTGGACTCTATCCAATGTAAAATTAGCTCCTGGCAAAAAAAAATCCTCACACATGCTGGTAAACTCACACTAATCAAACATGTTCTTTCCACAATTTCATTACATATCCTTTCAGTTTTAAAATCCACTCCGAGTATAATTGACAAACTACATAAATTATTTGCCAAGTTTTTGTGGTATACTCAAGATCAAGCAAATAATAAAAGGAAAATATACAGAAGCTATAAAAAAATTAACCTTCCCTAAAGAAGAAAATGGTTTACATCTAAAAGACCTTAACACAATGACAAAAAAATTTTCACTAAAACTATGGTGGAATCTTCAACAAGGTAAATCACTTTGGTCCCTCTTCATGTGGTCAACATCTGACAACAGAAAAACATCTAAGACTTGGAAAAGAATCATAGAAATCTAAGACTTAGCAATTGATAATACCTTTGTCCAGATTGGTAATAAAGAATATTTGGTATGCTAATTGGATAAAATTAGGTCCGTTATCCAAATTCTGGCCATCTGAAACAAAATTACCTCATCAAGAACTATCCATAGCTGGTTTCCTAAACCATCAAAGCTATTATATCACTCTATTTAAAGACTTCTTCTTAAACTCAGTTCTCAACACCTTAAAAGACAATTTTCATTTGTTCAGTAACCATAAGGATGAACTTAGTTGGATGCATACTGAGAATGGTAACTTCACTTTAAAATCTGCATATGAATTGGTCAGATGCAGAAAAATAAAGGTTTCATCCTTTAAATATCTCTGCTATTCTGTCATGCCTAAAAAAATAAGTCTTTGGATTAAATCGTTTAATTGCAATGCCAGATGTTTTGGAAGACTTCAATCTGAACTTGCCATCCAAATGCTGCTTCTGCAATAATAAGAATGATGATATTTATCATGTGTTTAGTTCTTGCACTTTATCAAAGAGCATTTGGAAACTGGTGAAAAAATCTTCAAAGCCCAACATAATGATCATGACATTCTCTGGACCAGAATTTTCTTCTATTGGACTTTAGATGTGAAAAATAAGTGTGCTGATGATATCATTCGAACCCTTCCTTGCATTGTTACTTGGGCTATATGGTGTACTAAAAATAAGTTCATTTTTGAGGATATTAAACCTCAGCAAAAAACTATTTCTATCCTTATTCTGAACTTAATCAATGATATGGTATTAGCTCACAAAGTAGACGCCTTTTGGGATATATCTACTATATATCCAACTCTTAACATTAGCAGGAAGTTGATGAAAAATAAGAGACCATTGGCTGTTTCTTAGTCTCCTTCAAAAAACATAAAACTCAACATTGATTGCTTGATTTTGAGCAATGGATTAGCAGGTACTGGATGGATATTTAGAAACAAGCAAGGGAAACACATTAGATCTAGCTCAAAAGCAATACCACACTGCACCATCATCGAGGCCGAACTCCTTGCAGTCCTCCACGGTCTTCAAATGGCTGAACAACTAAGATTCATTGATTGCAATAAAAGTGCTTAGAAAAGAATGGAAGATCCCTTGGAGATGTATTGAAGTAGTGCGCAAGATTTGGAAGATCATGGACAACACAGTCTGCTCAATCAAACACACTCCTCAAGATTCAAACAAAGTTACAGATTCCTTGGCCAAATTTGCCTCTCTTAATCAGGTAAATAACACTTAATCTTTTGAAGGTCTGCCAAAGGATATACAAGGACAAGTCTAACTAGATGAAATTAGTCTTCCTCATATAAGTACTAGTTAGATTTTTTTCTCCTTTTGTAAACATTCAGATCTTTGTTTGTATTCCATGTTTTGTTTTAGGTGTTTAGTTTTATGATTCTTTAGTTTTGATAGGTTTATGTATCAGAATCATAAAACAAACATCTTCTTGAGGTAAGTTTTTTAAGTCCCCCTCTTTTTGTACTTTTTAAATATATTAATAAGCGGGTAAGGATCCACCAAAACCCCCACCCTCACAGGTGGTTTTCTTTTTTTAAAAAAGAAGATCAAACCAAAATAAAACACCACGGTCCTGAAAGCAATAATGAGAAAAAAATTGTCTTTCTGAAACAAGAACACCCATTTAGCCCTCAATCTCTAGTGACATATTTTGCCAAAGCGATAGTGGCACTTCTAATCTTGGAAAAATGTGAGTAAACCTAGTGAAAGGGGTTTAAATGTTAGTTTTGGTCTGCTCGTCAATATCAGTGAGGGGTCCTCAATTGTTGAGGTAAAAAAAGATAGGTACTACATTAGATGTACCCTATCAACCAAGTGTAGTACTGGATACTATTAGAAATGAGATTGTTTACCTAAAATCAAAGTCATTGAGATAAGCCAAAGCTTGTTTAAGACATTGTGATTTTTCAGGATCTTGGAATCATTTTATTAATAGGACCAATTTGGATAGAATAAAATGTTGAATAACTTATAATAAGGATTGTATGATTTTCTTCAAGTTATTCTGTTTAAATGATTTTTATTGCATTTATTTATACTGTAGTAATTATGTATACCAGCAAACAACAACTCTCATATTCTGCATTCGATCCTTTGGAAGGATGAATTGAATGGAAGTAACTTGGAAAAGGAACTTGATTAATGTTATAATGCTAGAAAATAAGAATTATGTCATTGATATTCAAATCCTTGATGTCAAGCGCCTTATGTTGAATAGTATGAGTATAGAATTGCAAGCAAGTTTTGAATTCAGATACTTACAACATCAACCCGGAGCTCTAAGATATGATTGAAGAGCAAACTAGGGTTGAGAGATTTGAGACCTTTAAAACCATTCTTGATTGTAACATCGAGAAAGGAAAACTACCGGGATCTCATGTTTTGAAAATGATAGGATCATTTGATAACATGGAGATATTGATTTTGCCTATGGCTGATAATTAGCCCATGACATCTATCTATATTCACTCTATGATGGTTTGGAACCATTTACATGGAAAGAAAAAGACTTTGACTAAACTGCATGGGATGCTTAAAATAAGCCGAGTTAAGTGTCAAGGCTGAGACCAGAATCAAGGTTTTATTAGTGCATAAGCGAAAGGGATCTGAATAAAAAATGGAAGAATGAAGAAGTGGATAGGGATAGGGTAACCATAGTACCCATGCACTTAAGACACAACATATTGCTAGTAAGCAGAAAGTTGTAAAGTCAGATATGCCCTAATACTTTTACTGCAATGACACATGCCATTAGAAAGGATACTATCCCTAGTTCTTAGAGGACAGAGAATGGGCGAGTAGATGAAATTGCAGTTATATACGTCATAGACACTCTCCGTCATTAATATCTATACTGATGGGTATTGAATACCATACATGTTTATCACAATTTCAAAAATGTGGATAGACCAAAGTAGAAGTTTATCTTAATGAGTGGCCAACCTACACAAGGTAAATGAAGCAATGGTTGATCCATTTACTATAGGAACTTAGAGTTTATCTATGCTTTTTGGGCTTAGACTGACTGGGTCATATAACAATTATTTTAATCTAAGTGTTACTATAACACATTTACCACTTCCGTGTTGGACACAAGTAGTTTTCATTGTTATAGGAGCAATGGTTGTTCCATTTTAAATGGATGTGTTGTGGTTTTACAAAATTAGATAACTGTCTTTATTTGTTTGATATGGATAAACAAGTTTATGACGTAAATATCAAAGAGGATAAAAATAAATTGTTCGAGTCTAACATACCTCTGGAAGTGTCGATTTAGCCACATGAATGTAAAACCCATGCTGTGACTCATGCGAAAGGGTACTGTGGAATCATTTGACTTAAAGTTGATTGAGACCAGAAAATATTGTGATGGTTGAAGGAAAAAATCGCCCCTCATAGTGATGGATGATGGAGCAAGTGAACTATTAGGTCTTATTAACAAAGCGTTTGGTAGACCAAATGTGTTCAACTGCAAGGGGTGGATTAATGACTTCAATAGCTTCACCGGCGATTTGAGTAGATATAGTTGTCTTCTTGATGTGAGGCAAGTATGATTCTTTTATGAAATTTAAGGAGTTTCAGAATGAAGTTTAGAATATATTTGGCAAAAAAGAAGAAGAAGTGAAACACTTCAATTGGATTGATGTGGTGAATATTTTAGTTAGAAATTTGTTGACCATCTAAAGGAATGTGACATTCTTTCCTAATTAAATCCTCAAGGAGCACAATAATGAATTGGTGTGTTCAAAAGGAGAAACGATACCTTAATGGATATTGTTGGTTCAATGATGGGTCAAGCCAGTCTTCCAGTTTTCTTTTGAGTGACATGCTCTTCTAAAATGGTAGTGTTCACACTGAACAAGGCATTGTCTAAATCAATAGTAAAGACACCATATGGGATATGGAAGGAAGGGTTCCTTAAAAGTCTTTTCTCTTAAATATTTTAGGTTGCGAATCATATGTGAAACGAGGTTTTCTAGTGAGCTTGCACCGAGTCTGATGAATGTATCTTTGTGAGACATCCAAAAGAGATAAAGGGGTATTACTTCTACCACCATTCTGAGAACTATGTTTAATTTCTCAAGAATGTGTCCTTTTGGAGAAGTATCATATTTCTAAAATAAAAAGTGGGAGAAATTTAGACTTCAATAAGTTTTGAGATGAGTAACAATCAGTTATGGAAACATCAATCCCTTCATGTTAAGTGGTGAAGGTGAATACGGAAAAATTCGTAGAGACTACCAAAGACGCTCATGCCTAAATTAGGTCATAAAGGTATAGGATTCGAACGAAGGTACATCTATGTCCTTGCGACTGAAAACTATGAAATCATACTTTTAGAAAGTGATGAACCTATGACTTATAGTAAAGCTTTGACAAGCCCTAACTCTACAAAGTGGCTTAAACCCATGAAATTCAGTATAGACTTTATGTATGAAAACCAAGTTTGAAATTTGGTTGAATTACTAAAAGGGTAAAACTAAAATTATATAAATGGGTCTTCAAGATGAAACCAAAGATTTACGCTTTCAAGGCTAGACTAGTAGTTAAAGGGTATAAACAAGTCCATGGGATGGATTGTGATGAGACCTTTCTCCATTTGGAATGCTTTAGTCTATTCAAATTCTCCTAGCAATTGAAGCTCATTATGATTTTGAGATCTGGAAAATGAAGGTCATAACCGTCTTCCTTAATTAGATTTTGGAAGAAGATTTGTATGTAACACAATCTGAGGGTTTTATAGGGCAAAATAGAAGCCAGTATCAAGGAGTTGGAACATACATTTCAATGAAGAAATTAAGAGATTGACATTCAACGAAATATTAAAGAATCTTGTGTACTCCCTCCGTCCCACACTAAACTTCCTACTTTCCTTTTTGGGACGTCCCACTATAAAATTTCTAATTCTAAACTTTCTACATTTAGTCATAAATATGTGATCATAACTCTTCATTTCATTTGATTTATGTAGGCCCACTCTCATCACCCATTAAAAAGATGCCACATAGACTTGTTTTAACGTTTGCGTAAAAAGTAATTCGGAACTTTAAAGTGGGATGGAGTGAGTATATTAGAAGGTCAGTGTGAGCAAGATTGAATCCCGACTCCTCCATGTCGATGACATTGGAAATGACAATCCAAAACTGGATTCTATGAAGACTTGGTATGGAAAGTGTTTTAATATGAAGGACGTAGGAGAGACAAAGTACATATTGGGCATCAATATCTACATAGATAGATCAAAGAGGATGATTGACCTTAGTCAAAACACTTTATGTAAGATAGGTTCAATATGAAAGATCGTAAAAGATTTTCTACCCATAATTCATGGCATGACTTTTAACAAGACTCAGTGTCTATCGAAACCCTATAAGTAAAAGAGAATGAGTATGATCGCTTATGTACATGCAATATGGTCTATCATGTATTTTATGATAGGTACTCACAATTTATCTTGCATGCTAAGTGCACAACGCTGAGATATAAAATAAACTAAGGTGAGGCGCATTGGTGTGCGACCAAGAAAATGTTTTAATGCCTGAAATGGACTAAAGATAAATTTATGAGATTATAATGAAAATGAGTTGGTTGTCAAAAAAGCTAATTAAAGCACTGTTTTTGATTTTACATTTGAAGCTGAGTACATTATTGTTTTATAAACTGCATAGGAAGGTGTTTGAATGAGAAATTTCATCATCGAGCTTGATGTGGTCCCTGTCCTAGATGACTCGGTGACTCTCTATTGAAATAATGGAAGAGTCATTGCTTAAGAAAAGTGAACCAAGGAAACCCAATGAGTCCAAATATGTCCTTACAAATTCACATTCTTTGAGAATATGTCGAGAATGCTGAAGTTGTTATATGCAAGGTGATAAAGGATGACAAATTGTTGATCCATAATCTAAACTTCTTCCAAAGATGGATCCTAGGGCTCACAAATTTGTGATAGGAATTAAACACTTTGAATAATGGTTGTGATTTCCGTGATGCTCTAATTATCATAATTTTGTGATTTTAGACATTGAAGATTGAACCGTTTAGCATATTATGAAATTATCATTTCATATTCATTTAATTTTTTTAAATGTTGAATGAAAGTTCAAAATCAATTTACATCTCCAAATAGGTTATCGAGAATATGTCTTAGATAATAAAACCTTATTTAGTGAACTGGAGTGTAAGATTGATTATGTCCCTAGTTTATGTCATTGAGAGTGAACACTCATGACTGAATAAAACTAGTTTTCACAGCGCTGTTTCATGGGTTGAAGGATGTGGGATATCATGATTCGATTGTATGGATGCACGTTGGGAACTTATATTGGACAAACCCACCATGAGAATAATTTAAGATATTCATAATGTCATAAGTATGTCTCATTGACTATAGGATTGTATTCCTCACAACTGAGTAATTCGGTATTTTCTTTCTTGTGGATTGGTGTACCTTGAGGCTGTCAATCGATGCACCGTAAAAAGAGACTGTAAAGGCAGTTCTTGGGTTGCCATGAATCGAATGGAGAAAACTTGAATTCACAAGAGTGGGATTATCCTCTCATTTACATGAGATTGTTGTCTTATGGGCCTCTAGGAGAGTTGGGACTGTAAAGTGCATGTGCATGCTCAGATGGATTATGGATTGATCATCCGTTTTATCTGTTTGACTAAAAAATTTGAGAAATTACCTTTGAACTTGATAAGGATGACACGTTTTCTTACCTTATGCTTAGCTGAAGACATTAAGTGGCAAAGAAATATGAATGCACACTTGTTCTAAAGGAAAAGTGAGTGATTGTTAGAATAATGTCCTTCAGTCAATATGCATTTTCCTAATATGGTTATATGATTAATTACGGATATAGTTAATTCAATTTTAAGTGATCAGAATGGTTAGATGGAAACTGCTTTCGATATGCTAGCATCAATTGTATCGGCTTGCAGCTTATAATGACTGAACCTATAGGGTCACACACAAAGCATGAAAGTGGATAAAAGAAATAACTATTGGGCTAGGAGTCAATTAGTGATTAAATAAGAATTGAGTTTAGAACTCATTAAGTCGAATTGGGCTAGGCCCATATTGACTTGGATTAATGAATAGTATCCTGTATAAATAGACATTTTTTGCAGAAATATTCAGAATGACAATATTAGAACCCAGTAAGTCATGTGGAACTACAGAAATTATCCAACCATTCTTAGAAAATAGACCTCACCATAAAGAGAAGAAGAAATAGTAGGTTTTTTCTTGTTGATCAATGTTCTAAACTGATGGTGGTTTAGGCAATCCGATCGTGCAGTGTGGATACGTATAGAGGAATCACATATGAGATTATCATCTCCATGGTTGATCGAATCTGATGGTAAAGTGACCCGCACCCCGTGGGGTCGTTATCTTGTGGGAGAATTAGCCCGCGAAGTGCAAGATGATCAAAGATATAATTTATAGATGTTGATTCCTTACACACTTCTAACTACAATAAAGTAGCTAGTGACAAGTCCGGGGTTGTCAACAGAGACACTAGAATTCAAGAGTTAGCTTGAAAATTGTGTGTTGGGAATACCTAGTGCTTTAAACAGATAATTGAGGGGAAGGGGTTATGTCTAACAAACTTCTAAGCATGCAAGCAACAAGATTTAACTATGATTAACAAATCTTGGGGGTATTTTTATAACATGACAGACTAATGAATTTGATCCTAGATTCTATCACATACAACCATATAAACCTATTCTTATGCCTACGTCACAGTGGAAATGGCCGGAAATTCCCAATGTCAGTCACATAAAGGTTTGACTCCTTTCAAAACCATATCACCGCCTCTGTAATTAGGAATGCACTTTGATTTTTTGATACCGCATTCATCCCCGTCATCTCACTCTTGATGCTAATGCGTCCTCGCTTGAAGGATCCAAGCCTTTATTTTAGATAGCAACCGTTAGATATGATATTAAGGCCAATACGTCTAAGGCACTCCACTATGGACTCCAACCCTAAGCCTAGACAGGCAACGGAATTGGCATCTCGTGATGACTCTGGGGTTGCCACCACCCTAATTGCTACAAACTAGAATGCTTATTTATCGGGTTAAACCAAGGGTTTCTCTCGTTAGGAATTAGTCAAGCGCCTTAACATGCAATCACTTACACAACTAGCAAATTAGAATTAGAGTCTAACGATCGGGTCGGTACTCTCAAGGTAGCCTGAATGCACTCATCTTCCTGGTACTCTCGAGCCTACAATAGCCCTAATCTAATACTCCCAAGATAGCATTTTAACCTAGCAACTATACATAAAATTATGGATACATTATAAATCATGAAATGACATACATCATACATGAATGAGAAATACAAATCATACACAAATATTCATAGGACATAGAAAATAGATTAATCTAAAGTCTCAGAAAATCATAATCAAGTCATGAATACAAATACTATGCTAAGATAATAATTACTCTAGTACTGCTAAATTCATTGAATTCATTGAATTAAATTCCATGGATCTAGGAAATAAGTGAAGGAAAGAGAAGACGAATTCTAGAGAGAGAAAGTTCTTCTCTTCCTTCCTACCTACTACACTCTAAGAATCTACATTATGTCTGCATGTTCAAACCTTAGGATACTAAAGGTTCTTATATAGTAGATAGGTTTGGACCTTAAAAGGCCTAAAAAGGGAGAAAACCCTAGCAACCACGCATGCCATGATGGCACACCTCGTGCAGTAGTTCACGTGTTAGCCATCACGACCTATGTAAAGGGGCACAGAGCATGGACTGGAGGGGAATACTGCGCCTTTTTGATGGCATAGGCCATGCCAAAGTGCAAGACCCATTGTCTGGAGTTGCATTCCATGGCTTCTGATGGCACGACCTGTCGTCTGGCCTTGTCTTTTTCTTCATTCCTTTAACACAGGATGTGCTGGTTTGCACGAACCTTATCCTTTTCCTCATTCCATCGACATGAGCTATGTCATCGTCCATGTTAAGTTACACGGCCCGTGTAATTCTTCAACATTTTCGGAACTTGCTCATTTCTTTGCTGCAACTATGTACTACAACGTTTTAACTCGTGGGCTTGAATCTTCTGCTATCTTTGCGATTGACCTTCTAAAATTTACTACCATTCTTGCGAATGACCTTCTAAAATTAATTCAAAATGGTTACGAGCAATCTACAAATAAAGCTCACAAAAAGGATCTGGATGCTCGTAAGGACCAAAATCCATTTGATTAAGGTAGGTGACAAAATGAAGGATTTAGATACGAAAACAAAAAATGGTCATCTAAATCCCTTACGATATAAAATTAAATAAATCTAGTAATCTAACAACCAAAAGACAATAAAAAAGATGTTAAATGCTTAAGAAATTACATGCATTTGACATCTCATCAAACTTCTCACACTTAAACCTTTACTCCTCCTCGAGTAAACAAAGCGTATAATAGCATGAAAAGGTTTTCCCAAAACACCCAAAAGTTTATGCCTAGACTACCCTAGCTCTCAAGACATAAGAATCTCTCACTCTCTCACATCCCAAAAACTAAGACAATCTAAACAACCAACATACCATTCAAAAGTGAGGTTCAAAATGTGTATGTATAAAACTAGCATACTCTACCAAAGAAGCTACTAAATAGACAAACCAAGAGAAGCATAGAATAAGTTCAATTTCTCTGATTTTCTCCCATTTTTCCTAGGAGCCCTCTCGGGTTTTCGTCCTAACTTCACACATATTTGGCTTCTCATTTTTGTATAGGTTACCCTTTTGGGTTTTCAACCTATCCGGGCCTTCCATTTTTCATTTATTTTAAAGTGCTCTTAAAAGAGTTACTTGCTATATAAAACAAACTAAGAATCATAAGTGTTATCTAATTCCTCTCTCTCACACTTAAAGCTTGCATTGTCATCAATGCATATACACAATTTAGAAATATGTCAAAAAGAAGGAAATAGAGAATACTAAAATCTACCTTTTGTGGCACAATCATGGAATTTAATGAACAAACTACCATCAGCGCACTATACTACCCCTAACCTCTAATCAAGCAAGTTCATTCACATATAGTGAAGGTTGCCTCCCGAGAAGCTCTATAACTTTAAGATAGTTGGTACGAACCTAATGTTATCTATATGGTGAGGGTTTGTACCCCATCACCATAGAAAAACAAAATTGAAAAGGTGGGGTTAGAAATATTCCAAGAGGAAGATATAGTAGAGGTGGAGTAGGCCTTAAAGGAGATGAGTAGTTTAGAAGCTTATGATACTCGATTGGCTTCTCTATGGTCTCCTCTAAGGGTTCCAAAAATAAGAGAGTTGGTTCTTGATCTGTACTGATAAGCACACGTTAACCAATACATTTGACACATTTCTTGTTATGTTTTGGTTGGTTGATTGCCAGGTTTAGTCAGGTTTACATTCAAAGGGGTTTAGATAGCCATTGTTTTTTTTCTTGTCTAAATCCTTAGTTTTGTAGACTTATTAGACCTAATGGATGTTATGTCTTTATGAGCATATCTAGATCTTGCTTTGTGAGCTTATTTGTTAGACTGCTCGTAAGCACTTTGGCATAGTTAGTAAAAAGCCATCATCAAGGGTGGTGGTAGATAGTAAAAGGCCATTCACAAGGACGGTAGTAGACAGAAGGCCATGAGTCAAAATGTAGTAGTAGATGGAAGCAAGCCGAGAAGATAAAGGAGTCTAAGAGTAACAAAGGAGGAAACGGCACGACCATGCAATACTACACAGACCGTGTCAGCCAATAAGAATGGTGCCAGAAGATCTTGGCACAGACAACCTTGTTCTACACGGCCCGTGCCAACACAGTGCCTTGTGCGGCTAAGTATTGGAACGGGACATGCCAATCCACACGGCCCGTTAAAAATCAAGTTCAAGTATGCTAAGACCAGCCACGATTATTTGCACACCCGCGCTATCAGTTTTGAAGAAATCGACTCCTAGCCGGCAGCCCGCAACGTTTTACACATCCCGCGCTGTTTAACTCATCAGGGGGCATCTCCCAGCCGACGGTCTGTGGGGGATGGTGTGGCTGTGCGCTCAGGATGGCCGAAACAAGCACCCAGTCTTCGGCATGTGCCAAATTACACGGGCCGTGCCAGGCTGGGCATCACGGGCCGTGTGCTATAGCACTGCCCGCGCCATAGCGGCTGCTAGGGTTCACTTGTCTTTTTTGGGCTTTTTTCAAGGCTCAATTTTATTAACTATAAATAGGAGCATATGTCTATTAGGGTTTAAGTTTGAGCCTAGTTTAGTTTCATTCTCCTAATTCTCCAAGAGTAGGTAGAGTGAGAAAGGGAATAACCCTTCTCTCTTAGTTCAATTTTCTCTTTGTTTTTCCCTAAGGTCATTGAATCCAATGAAATATTTGGGTCAAATGGTTTAGAGTAGTGATTTTAGCTTGGGGATTTATATTTTTATTCATGACTTGGTAGTTATTTTGTGAGATTTTTAGATCATCCTATCCTATCCTATCCTCTTATGCTTATGATTATTATGTTAACTTGTGCTTTACATTCTTGTTAATTGAATGACTGATACACTATGTTGGAATACACCTTAGTGTACTTTCATGTTGGAGCATTTATTGGTATCCCCTGGGGAGTGAAACTTAGATGTAATAGGGGGAGCGAGGGCCCGTGATCGTATGAGTGTATGCATGTGGGTTGTGAGTCACCTTTTCGATGACCGTAGACTAGTTAGCTGGACTGGAGCCCAAAAGGTTATGGATAAAGATAACTTAGTAGCAACTAGGGTTGGTGTAATTTGACTCATGTCGTTGCAACCCTAAAGTCAAGCATAAGGTGCCAATCCCTTTGCCTTGATAGGCCTAGGGAGAAACATTTATAGTGGAGTGCCCAAAACATAATTCTTTACGGAGAATGAATAGAACTGCATAGCGGTGGGCCGTTGTTGCACTTCCCTAATTATGAAGACGGTATTGGTGGAAGAAAATGAGAGAACCCTTATGTAATAGATAGGGGAAATGTTAACCACCGATCACACTATGTGACATAAGTATTAGGATAGGTTTCAATGTCTTGTACTAGATTGAATCTAATCGAAATACACTACCAGTCATGTAGCGCAAATATCTCCAAGTGCCAATTTTATATAGTTTAATCTCTCTAGTCTTTGCATGATTGTAGTTTTTAGATAACCCCCTCCCAAAAAAAAACCTTTTTTGTGATACTAGTTATTCTTGATCGGCTTGACGACCCGATTGCGGCTGTGTTCAGTTAACCTTTAAGTTCCTAGCATATCCGTGAAGACCCCGAATTTTCCACTATCTACCTTTTCAGTAGCTTAGTAGTAAGAACGGGAGAAAATCTATAAATATTATCGTTGTGAAGCGCTCCGTGGGTTAATCCTATCTCCCTTAAAAAGGTTGACGATTGTAACAATCCCGAGTAGTGCAAATCAATTCTATAGGTGGAGGTTGGGGTAAAGATAGGTAGAATGGTAAATTAAGTATAATAACCCCTTTTTCAACTTATTCGCTCTCTACAAATCACTTCTCATCCCTTTAGGATTCACTTACCAAAATTTCAAGTTCAACCATCGATTGTTCTTTTCGGAATATTGGTTTTCGAGTTGGGTCACCCTTTCTATCAAGTTACTTACATGCCCTTCAGCTCTCTCAATGCTTGAGAAGAGTTGAGTTCCCAAATCTCTAAGGTCACTATGCACTTTTGATTGGAGTAACTCATTACTCTTGGTCACATTAGTTGTAGCTTGCAAAAGTTCTCTATACTCTAGCTCGGGAACTCCCAAGTCCCTAGAGTTACTAAACATTCGTGTTTGGAGCAACTCATTAGTTCTAATAAGGTTACCCAAGGCTCCAAACACGTATTCACACTTGGGGTTTGAAACTACTCCTAGGGAGTGGTTTTGGGGTTTAGTAGGGTGGTGAAAGCCAACTATCTAGCTCATATGATTGATTTCCCAAAACATCTCCATACCATGTATTCAGGTTACCACTCGATCACAAATTGGGAAAATCATGGTATGGGTACCATTCTCGATCCCATTGACCTTGGGAACCAACAACTCCTACATCTCTTTCATATTAACTCAATCAAGAGCAAGGCTCCGTAGGGTGGTCGCAATGACATATCCTACAGAGTCTCACTCGTTGAGCCTCTCTTCTCAACATTTTTTCCTTTCATTTTTCAATAAAACAAAATTAAAGATAACACACAAAATTCGGAATCATAGTGCAAGTGTTTTCGTTTGTTACCAAGAACTCAACCAATACCTGTTTTGAAAAACAAAAAAACACAAAATTGAATTTGTGATTACACTAATATAAATTTGTTTTTATTAAAATCGATTTCATTAACACGAATTGCTTTCCAATTCATATTTTTGTATGATAGATACCATTCAATTTGATCCAAATGCACATGATTTTGTTGCTGAGCTCAATTAGAAAAATGTCTCATAGCAATTGATTTAACTTCACATTTGTATGTAAGATATCAATTCCTTTCTTTTTTACCCAATGTGAGATGACTTGACACACCCAACAATTTATGATGAACTTTAGTTCCTTGTACATCATAACTATATAAGTACACGTGACTACTATGCTATATACCAGATATTTATATATACTCAAAATAGAGAGTTCGAGTTCCCCACATATTCTAAGTAGACAACGTCACACTAATTCAGCTAATTCTATGTAAACATATGCAAAACAGCTATATATGTCCTACCAATTAAACAATATTTAAACGTGATACAATTATCTTATCATGCAAATAGACCTAACTCCCACAAGTCCAAACTTCTTAAGAAATTTTTATCCAAATTCAACAAGAATCAGAGGCGTCGAGGTATGCCGTTGCTGTTTAACTTATGTCTCAACATCACCTTGGACTGGAAAATTGACTTGAAACCCCCACATGATAAGTGTTTGTTAATTATCATCGAGTCTAAGGCGTTTTAAAGATTACAACATATAACAGATCACCATTTATAATGAATTGAATTTACGTGTGTAAGTGGAAATGTTTTTTTTTCAATGTCACGTTGTCTCATGTCATTTAAGAATCCAGAAACGTGCACAAACACATATCCGTATGAACTTTTAAACTTTTGTTTCTACCAGAACCTAGTTGTGTCAGTTCGGGTGATCGTGTCGGGTTCGGGTCGGGTTGGAAACGGTTCGGGTTAAAACAGGTCGGATTAAAACGTGTCATATTTATTTTTTGGGCCGGCTCGGATCGAGTCGGGTTCCTATCGTGTCGGGGTAAAACGTGTCAGAAATTTTTCTCGGGTCGGGTCGTGTCGGGTTCGATTACACTCGTGTTGGGTTACTGTCGTGTCATTTTTTACTCGGGTTAGGTCGGATCGGGTCATCTCACTGTCAGGTTTGGTCGGGTAGGGTTATATTCAGGTCGAGTTGTATCAGGCCGAGTTATAATCAGGTCGGGTTATTTTCGGGTCTGGTTATTGTCTTGTAGTTGTAGTATTTTGTACTGGAGTTTTGTTCGAGTTAAGTCAT
>JAULKM010135848.1:0-18855 GCA_032355605.1 Rubia tinctorum
ACTTATTTTGGATGACCAAATCTAATTAAAATAAATGTTAATGGTAAAATTAATGAGTAGGATAGAGAAAATCAAATGAGGTCCATGAATAGTACAAAGTGGTTTCTTATCACCGTGGAAAGGAAAATAAGTTATTTCTTAAGTATTTTTTAAAGTTAGGTGAAAAAAAAGAATGAAAAAAATTATATATTTAATTGGTAAGACACCGATAGCAGTTTCTACCCTTAAACATGTTCTTACCACCATTTCATTATTTTAACAAGAATCACATTCCTGTTATCTGTACTCTGCAGAATGAATGTGTGCATTAGTTGTCAGCAAGACGTCACATAGATACTGGTAATCATGAATGATAAGTACATTAGTGCCAAAGAATTGCATGTTTTTGTTAGTTTCTGGGTGGCTCCAACTAGATGCTCTCCTTAATCCCCATTCCGTTTTTTTATTAGTTGAACTTCCATAGATGCTCTGCACGAGGATGAAATGTTTGTCCCGTAGTTTTTAACATTTTTCATCTTAGTCAGTGTGATCCAGTGGTACAATATTTACTGGAATATCTTAGTTTGGAATAGGAGAGGATACAAAAGGATAAGGATAGAATTAAGAAGCATACTAGAATGCACAAAGATATTTTATGAATATTTTTGTATATTTTGTAGCTTTAAATAGAATCATTTTTCATTTGTGATCATGTATATGCTATGTATATATAGATTTCTTGTGTCATTAATAAAATCATACGTTCATATTTTACATGGTATTAAGCAAAAATCCTGAGAACCCTGGGAAAAAAATTCCCATATAAAACTCTTGTCGCCGCCCTCTCTTCTCCAACAGCCGCCGTCGTGATCGCCACTGCTGATGCCACAGAGGATCTTCACCCGCCGCCGACCACGAGTGTCGCCGCGTCATCAGGACACGCGTCGTCGCCTCAATCCAATAGAGTCGGCGGATCAATTTTGATCAAAACCCTTGATGCCGAGACCGAGCAGCTCATTGTCCCTGCCACACCCGCCGTTGTCAACGCCGATTCACAGCCAGCCGTGGTTGATCTTCCGCCATCCAACAACGCCGCCATCCTCCGTCGTGCCCTTCACCAGCTGCTCCTCAGCACCGAGAGTTCAGCCTCCTCCGATCTTCGGCGTTATGCCAGGGATTCCTCCGCCTTGCCACCATCGCATTTGTACTATGTTCATCCGTCAGATCACACAGGTATACTTATTACTTCTGTGATTTTGAAGGATGATAATTACAATGACTGGAGTATTGCTATTCGCAATGCATTTAATTATAAACGAAAGCTTGGTTTTCTTGATGGGTCTATTACCAAGCCTTTGCCTGGTGAACCTTTTCCTGATTATTGGAGTAGTTTGAATTCTATGCTTATTTGTTGGAACGTTCACACACTCAATCCATCTGTACGTTCTACTGTTACTTATTATGACTCGGTTAAGGTGTTGTAGGATGATTTCCGTCAGCGTTTCTCAGTTGGGAATAGTCCACGTATGTGTAAGATTCGTGCGGACATTTATAACTGTCGTCAGAATGGTCAGACTGTTAACAACTACTTTGTTTGTTCCAAGAAATTGTGGAATGACTTGCTTGCTTACATGTATCCACGTACTTGTGTTTCTTCATGCAGCTATTGTTAAGGTTAAACATGAGAGGGAGATAGTTCATCAATTTCTGATTGGTTTGGACGATGGTTATGCCACTCTTTGCTCTTACATTCTTGTCAGGATCCATTTCCTTCACTCGACAAGGTTTACTCGCTTGTTTCTCAGGAGAAGCGCCAGAAGACTGTCATCTCAACCCATGATTCTCTTACCTCAGCAGACACTATGGCCTTTGCTGCCCGTCGTCAGACGCATGCCTCCGGTTCAAAGACAGTTGTTGCTGCCCCGGGAAGCACCCCTACCACGACCATTTGATCATTGAAGCCTTACTTGCACTCATTGTGGCCGTAAGGATCATGATGTTACTACTTGCTTCCGTATTATCAGATATCTGGATTGGTTCACTGAGAATCGACCCCCGGCATCAGGCCTGAAAGCTGTCACAAATCCCAAGACACACACCCCACCTGGTGAGCCGTTCGCTAGAGCTTCCCACCCTGCGACCGCCGCCGCCACTCCACCAACGGGCGCCTCCGCTACCGTTGTCATCAAATCGAATCAGTCAGTCTTCGGCCTGACATTGTCCAAGGAGAAATGGAGTACGGTTTTAAATATATTTTCTTTAATTGTTATGGAAATATGTCATATAAGACTACTTTACCTTGGATTCTGGATACCGGTGCTTCCTACCATGTGACCGGGGATAAGGGTTTTCTTTATGATGTTGAGCATGCTAAAAATTTTGTTGCTATTCTACCTGATGGATCCATTTCTACTGTTGTTAAACATGGGAAACTTTGATTTTGAGATGCTGTTGTAGACCATGTTTTATTTATTCTGGCACTACCAATTTATTATCGTTTTCCAAGTTAACTGCTGCTTTCAAATGTCTAGTTTTTCTTACCGGAAAATTGTGTGTATTACAGGATATCAGCACGAGGATAATGATTAGTGTGGGTGAACAGCGAGGAAGGGTTTATTAGTTACGCAGATTGGGAGTTCTGCAATCTACACAGCCGCTGTCCTTATCTGTTACTGCATCAGTGTCTTCGTCTCTTTTATGGCATCCGCATTTTATGCAACCATTTTCTTCGGTGTTGTCTTCTATCTCAACTATTTCTTTAAACACTAGTGAACTTAATAAAACTGTTCCCTGCTCCGCCTGTCATCGAGCAAAATAGTCTAGACATAGTTTATCAGTTAGTTCTGCTAAGGCTAGTCATTTATTTGAACTTATACATTGTAATGTTTGGGGGCTATATGATTCACCTTCTTCTAGTGGATCATTTTCAATTTTAACCATAGTTAATGATTATTCCTGAGCTATTTGAGTTTATTTACTAGTGTTTAAGTCTCAAGTACCATTGAAGATGAAGGAGTTCTTTACACTTGTTCAAACACAGTTCCACCGTTCTGTTCAACGGGTTAAGGCACACAACAGAACCAAATTCTTGCCTCTCAAATCATTATTTTGCAGAGAAAGGGGTTTGTTTTTAGGTCTCGATAGTCCACACACCTTAGCAAAATGGGCGAGTGGAACGCAAGCACAGACACATTTCAAATGCTGCGCATACTCTTTGTTTCCAAGATCATTTGCCTATCAACTTTTGGGGAGAATGGATTCTTATAGCTTCCTACCTTATCAATCGCACAACAACACATGTGTTAGATGACTGATCACCTCACCATCTTTTGTACGGTTGCGCACCAGCTTACAGCCATCTCTATGTCTTCAGTTATTTGTGCTTTGCAACTCAGCTTCCACGGATGCGTGATAAGTTTGCATCTAGAAGTCATATGTGCATCTTTCTTGGGTGTCCTATTGACAAGAAGGCATGGCGTGTTTATGACTTGTCTCAAACTGTGTTTGACATTCGGGATGTGATATTTTATGTTGATTGGTTTCCATACGAACTAGTTTATGCGAAGAAGTTACCGGTTAATTCATGGCCATTACAGTCATCTGCTCCTTATGACGACTCCATTCCGGAGCCATTTATTCAAATTGAGCCGACGTTAGCCTTTGAGCCTCGGACAAAACCAACGCTGCTAGCTCAGCTTCCGGAGACGCCGCGGCCAGGACCAGTCAACAATCAGCTCCACCTAAGTTGCGACTGTTTGTCTCTAAGCCTCGGTTATCCCCGCCGGCCCTGACTGTCGACACTCCAGTGCCGTCCACCGACCAGCCACCTGTCGCCGAGCTGTAACCTCTCACTGAGTTTCCGTTCGAGCCTGTTCGACCGGTTCGTTCACTGAGCACTTATCTTCCTTAGCTTTTGGTTAAATTAAAAGATTATATCTACACCGCTACTGGCTCGATAAACCCCTCTTTGTTGATCTCTCGTTGTCGTCTGTTGTACTATCCTCAGGTACTCGTTACCCTATTGTTGATTATGGTTCCTGTGATAATATTTTGGTTTCACATTTTATATTTTTAGCTGCAGTTACAGATGCTTCTGATCTAGTTACTTATGCTTATGCCTCTCGCCATTCTCATTGGTGAGCTTCCATTTTTGACGAGATTGATGCACTCGAGCGGAATAATACATGGGTTGTTGCTCTTCTTTGGACTGGTAAAAAGGCCATTGGATGCAAGTTATCAGACCAAGTTCAAGTCCCATGGTTCCATTCAGAATTACAAAGCTCATTTGGTTGTTCTTGGTAATCATCAGATTGAGGGCACTGACTTTAATGAGACATTTACTCTTGTTGACAAGATGAGTTCGATACATTTTTTCTTGGATGTTGCTGCTATTCGTGGATGGGATTTGCCTCAGATAGATGTTCACAATGTATTTCTCCAAGGTGATCTTGAGGAGGAGGTGCATTCACCTCCGAGTTACACATTACCAACGTCTGTTTTGGTTTACAATCTTTGTAAATCTCTTTATGGTCTTCGACAAGCTCCGCGGAATTGGTTTGCAAAACTTGTTACTAATCTTCATATTTTTGCCTTTGTTCAGAGTATGGTGGATCACTCTTTGTTTTCTTATCTCTGTGATGGTGTGTCTCTTCATGTTCTGATTTATGTTGATGATCTTATTATTGCTGGTTCATCTCCTGAGATGATGGCTAAATTCAAGAAGTATTTGTGCTCCTATTTTCATATGAATGATGATTACTCGTTGCCCTGATGGCATGTTTTTGTCTTGACAGAAATATGTCATAGATATTTTGTCAGATACTGGGTTATTGGCGGTGAAAGCCACTAATTTTCCCATGGAACAGTAGCACAACTTGGTGCGAGTTGATGATCCATTGTTTGATGATTTAGCGCAGTACATGCATCTTGCTGGAAAGCTTATTTATCTTACCATCACTTGTCCTGAGGTTAGCTACTCAATTCATACCCTGACATAGTTTATGGAGAAGCCGCGACTGGCACATTGGCAGGTTGTCTTATGTGTTTTACATTATCTTAAAAGTCATCATGGTCAAGGTTTATTTATGTCTGCTAAGAGTTCACTTCAACTTACGGCATTTTGTGATTATGATTGAGCAGCTTGTCCCATTACTGGGAGATCTTTCGCTGGTTATTTTGTAATGATTGGTAAATCTCCAATCTCTTGGAAGACGAAGAAACAACCAATTGTTTCTCATTCGTCGGCTGAAACAGAGTATAAGGCTATGACCGTTGCTTGTTGTGAGTTGCTATAGCCCAAGTCTTTTATTCGTTCATTGGGTATTGCTCATCCTACTCTGATGCATCTATATTGTGACAGTTAAGCAGCTCTTCATATTTCAACCAATCCCGTGTTCATGAGAGGACAAGACATATTGAGATTAACTATCATTTTGTTCGTGATTTGGTTCAGTCTGGTGAAGTAGTTACTTATCATATTGGTACTTCCAATCAACCAACACATTTTTTTACTAAGGCACTTGGTCGACAGTGCTTTTAGACTTTAGTTGGCAAGTGGGGCATTCAGAATCCTCATGCTCCAACTTAAGGAGGAGTGTCAGATATATTTTATGAATATTCTTGTGTATTTTGTAGCATTAGATTGAATCCTTTTCCATTTTTGATTCTGTATATGCTATATATATAGGTCTCTTGTGTGTTTAATAAAATCATACGTTCATATTTTACAACAACATCAACGTTCTCTGCTTAATTGAATCTGTACATGCTAACACTGAAATGGTTCAGCCTTAAAATGGAACCGTGGGTGCTGATAATCAAGGGTTCTGGTTGTTTTGGAAGTCTAATTTTACTATCACATTACGCTCACAAAAAAATTAGAGGTTGTTGAAAGATATATCCCACATTAATTTTTTACAAGGATAATAAATAATACCCAGAAGACCGACATGCCTTTGAAATTTAAAGAGAGGCTTGTACAATTCAAGAGGGCTATCCATGTTCCCAAATAGCTCTATTAAGGTCTTAAACAGGGGTTTTCAGATCATGCACCACTCATGTTATCCATATAGAGATGCTTCTCAAACAACTCCTAAACCTTTTAAATTTTGGAATATTTGGATTAACAGTAATCAAGATTTCTTCAATTTAGTTCACTGTTGCTGGAACGAACCCCTCTCCACAAATAGGAACAATTATGTTAGTAATGGGGCGAATAAAAGAATTGGAATAAATATGTTTTTGGAGATATGAACGAAAATATAAAATAGGTTGAGCAAAGTGTAATGGATAATGAAACACTATTACAAAATTCGGGTACATATATGTAGAGAAGATATTTTGTGATATTACTGTAGCTTAGATAGAATCATTTTTTTCATTTGTGATTCTGTCTATGACTAATTATATGTTGTAGTCTTGTATCATTAATGAACATATACGTTCATATTTTACATTATATCAGAGTTTAAATCCTGAGAACCCTAAAACGCAGCTGCCGCCGCCACCGCCCTCTCTTCTCCATCCACCGCTGGCGCTGCCAAGAAACCAGCACTGCCACCACCGCCTCGTCCGTTCAGCATGGGCTGCTGCCATCTCCATGCATCGTCGCATCCTGTCCTTGTTGTCCACACGCGCCACCATGTTTGTAGCCCACGTGCTGCGACTATCGTCCAATGTATCCCCTAAATCAAGTTCTGATTCAAAATCTCGGTGTCGAGACCGAGGCCCCCCTGTCCCCATCATGCTTTCCGTAAATACTACCGATCCACCGCCACTCGTAGAAGATCCGCAGCAGCCAGACGCCACCTCCATCCTCCGCCGATCCCTCTGCCAGCTACTGCTCAACGCCGATAGTTCCTCCTCTTTTTATGTTTGGCGCTATGCCAGAAATTCCCCTGTATCCGTACTATGTTCATCCTCCAAATCACACAGGTTTACTTATTACTTGTGTGATCTTGAAGGGTTATAATTTTAATGATTGGAGTACTGCTATTCGCAATGCATTTAATTCTAAACTTGAGCTTGGTTTTCTTGATGGGTCTATTACCAAACCTTTACCCAGTGAATCTTTTGCTAATGATTGTAGTAGTTTGAATTCTATGCTTATTTGTTGGATCATTCAGACACTCGATTCAACCATTCGTTCTGTTGTTTCTTATTATGACTCGGTTAAGGAGGTTTGGGATGATCTTGATCAACGTTTCTCAGTTGAGAATGGCATGCGTATGTGTCGGATCTATGGAGATATTTACAACTATCCTCAGAAGGGTCAGGCTGTCAATGCCTACTTTGGTCGCTCCAAGAAGTTATGGAATGACCTGCTTGCTTACATGTTTCCACAAACTTTTGCTTCATACCCAGATGCAGCTATTGTTCAGGTTGAACGAGAGAGGGAGATGGTTCATAAATTTCTCATCAATCTGGATGATGGCTATGCTACTCTTCACTCATATATCCTTTCACATGATCCATTGCCTTTGCTTGAAAATTTTTACTCCATTGTTTCTCAGGATAGGCCTCAGAAGACTGTCATCTCAGTCCGTGATTCTATTACTTTGGCAGACACTATGAGCTTTGCTGCAGGTCGTCAGGTGAAAACCTCTGCTCTGAAGACTATTGCTGCTATTTTGAGAACCACTCCCGCCACCGCCATTGAACGTCGGAGTCTCACCTGCACTCACTATGACCGTAAGGGTCATGATGTTACTACTTGCTTTCGCATTATTAGTTATCCGGATTGGTTAGCTGAGAATCGTCCACAAGTATCAGGCCCAAAGGCTTCCACACATCCCAAGACATGCCTCACCTGGTGCACCGTTCGCCGTAGCTGCCCAACCAATGACCGCTGCCACTCCACCAACGGGCACCACTGTCACGGTCATCTGGGACACTGATCGATACGCCTTCGGCCCAACACTATCCAAGGAGCAATGGAGTATAGTTTTAAACATTTTCTCTGAGTTAAATCCTTTTGAAAATATGCCAGGTAAGATAACTTTACCTTAGATTCTTTATACCGGTGCATCGTATCATATGACCGGTGAAAGGGATATTCTTTTTTATGTTGAGCATGCTCACAATGTTGATGTCATCATGCCTCATGGTTCTATTTCTACAGTTGTTAAACATAAAAAACTTCATTTTGGAGATGTTATTGTGACTCTTGTTATCTTTATTCCAGCATTACGATTCAATATGTTTTCGTTTTCCAAGTTAACAGCTGCTTTTAAATGTCTAGTTTTACTTGCCGAAAAATTATGTGTATTACAGGATATCAGCATGAGAATAGTGATTGGCGTGGGTGAACAACGAGGAGGGGTTTATTGGTTGCGCAGATTGGGAATTTTACTGTCTACATAGTCGTTCTTATCCGTACCCGCTTCAGTGTCTTCGTCTACTTTATGGCCTCAGTGTTTTGGGCGTCTGTCCTCATCGGTGTTGTCTTCTATCCCAGCTATTTATTTACATACTAGTGATTTTAATAAAACTATTCCCTGCTTAGTCTGTCATCGAGCAAAACAGTCTGGAAATAGTTTCCCTGTTAGTTCTACTAAAGCTAGTCATTTATTTGAACTTATACACAGTGATATTTGGGAGCCCTATGGTTCACCTTCTTCTAGTGGAGAATTTTTATTTTTGACCACAGTTGATGATTATTCCCGAGTTGTTTGGATTTATTTATTAGTTTTTAAATCACAAGTACCATTGAAGATGGAGGAGTTTTGTTCAAACACATTTCCGCCATTCCATTGAGTGGGTTCGGGCAGACAACAGAACCAAATTCCTACCTCTTGGATTATTTTTTCCAGAGAAATGCATTCATTTTGCGACCTCCACATCTACACACCTCAACAAAAATGGGCAAGTGGAACGAAAGCACATACATATTCTTAATGTTGCTCGTGCTCTTCGTATCTAAGTTCATTTTCTTGCTGACTTTTGGGAAGAATGCATTCTTACACCTTCCTACCTCATCAATCGCACACCAACATCTGTATTAGATTGACAATTGCCTCATCAGCTCTTGTACAGTTGCACACCAAATTACAGCCATCTTCATGTGTTCGATTGTCTGTGCTTTGCTTCTCAGCTTCCACAGTCACGTGATAAGTTTGGATATAGACATCGGAAGTGCATCTTTCTTGGCTATCCTGTTGAAAAGAATGATTTTCACTTTTATGACTTGGAGTCTCAAACTGTGTTTGACAACCGGGATGGGAAATTTTATAAATATTGCTTCCATTTTGCACTTGTTCCTGCAAAGACGCCACCTGCCGATCCACTGCCATCTCAGTCACCTGCTATTTTTTATGACTCCATCACTAATCCATCCGACCTGATGAAGCTGTCCAGTTCCAAAAATCCATGGCCAGCTCAATCGGCGACTCAGCCGAACTTGACAGGTCACTTGCCAGCTCTGCCCGAGCCATGGCGGGCTACCGCTGAGTCCAGTTAGCTAGCGCCCGCCTCACGCTCGCTAGCTCTATCCGATGTCCAGTTTCTAGTCCTTCGGCCGATGCCACCTCCTGAACTGGTGCACTCTGTGTATGAGTCTAGTCGACCAGTTTATCCTCCCAGCACTCATCTTCGTCAGCCTCTGGTTAAATTAAAAGATTATATATGCACTGCTACTCGCTCAATAACACTCTCCCGCTAATATCGCGTCATCTGGTCCACTATCCTCAGGTACTTGTTACCCTATTGGTGATTATGTTTCTTGTAATAATTTTTCGGTTTCACATTTTATATTTTTTACCTGCAGTTATAGATGCCACTGATCTTGTCACTTTTACTGATGCTTATCGCCAATCTCATTGGTGTGCAGCTATGCCCAATAAGATTGATGCACTCAAGTGGGATAATACATGGGCATCTGCTCCTCTTCCTCCTGGCAAGAAGGTGATTAGATGTAAGTGGGTTTATCGGACAAAGTTTAAGTCTGATGGTTCTATTGAGCAATACAAGGATTGTTTGTTGTTCTTGGTAATCGTTAGATTGAGGGGACTGATTTCACAAAGTTATTTGCTCTTGTTGCCAAGATGAGTTCAGTTCGTCTTTTCTTGGCTGTTGCTGCTATTCGTGGTTGAGATCTTCATCAGATGGATGTTCACAATGCATCTTTGCATGGTGATCTTGAGGAGGTGGTCTACATGGGTCCGCTTCCTAGTTATACACTTTCGGTGCCTGGGTTGGTTTGCAAGCTTAGCAAATATCTTTATGGCCTGCTATAGGCTCTGCGAAATTGGTTTGCTATACTTGCTGCTGCTCTTCATCTATTTGGGTTTGTTCAGAGGAAGGCAACTCACTCTTTATTTTCTTACTTGAAGGATGGTGTTTCTCTTCAAGTTTTGGTTTATTTTCACGATCTTATTGTTGCTGGTTCCTCTCTTGAGAGAATGGCCATGTTCAGGAAGTATTTGTTCTCTTGTTTTCATTTGAATGATCTCGGTGCCCTGGATTATTTTTTAGCCGTTGAGATAACTCGTCGACCTGATGGGATGTTTCCATGTTAACGGAAATATGCCTTGGATATTTTGTCAGATACAGGTTTATTGACAGCAAAACCCACAGATTTTCCAATGGATTGCCAACATAATTTGGCATGAGATGATGGTCCCTTGTTTGATGATTCTACGCAGTATCACAGACTAGTTGGGAACCTCATTTATGTCACTATAACTCGTCTAAAACTTAGCTATTCAATTCATACCATGGCCCAGTTCATGGAGAAACTACGTTTGGCAAATTGGCATGCTGTTCTGCGAGTTCTGCATTATCTTAAGAGTCATCTTGGCCAGGCTTATTTTTTATCAGCTACGAGTTCTCTTCAGCTTACAACATTTTAAAATTCAGATTAGGCAGCTTGTCTGATTACTCGTTGATCTGGTTATTTTGTGATGATTGTTGAATCTCCAATTTCTTGGAAGACAAAGAAGTAACTGACAGTTTCTCGTTCTTCGGCTAAGGCAGAATGTTGAGCCATGTCTGTTGCTTGTTGTGAAAGTCTTTTCTTCTTTCTTTGTGTGTTACTCATCTTACTCCAATGATTTTATTGTGATAGTCAAGAAGCACTTCATATTGTAGCCAATCTGGTGTTCCATTAGAGAACTAAGCACATCGAGATTGACTATCATTTTGTTTGTGATTTGATTCAGTCTGATGATGTGGTTACTTATCATATTGGTATTTTCAGTCATCCAGCAGATTTGTTTACTAAGGCTCTTGGACGATAGTTATTTCAGAGTTTACTTGGCTAGTTGGGCATTCAGGATCCTCATGCTCCAACTTGAGGAGGAGTGTAGAGAAGATATTTTGTGATATTATTGTACCTTAGATAGAATATTTTGCCATTTGTGATTCTGTCTATGACTCTCTATATATTGTATCATTAATGAACATACACGTTCATATTTTACAATGTGCCGATCTAATAAACCAAAATAAAACAAGGCCATTCTAACGAGAGCACTAGAAGAAGAAATAATCTTCTGGAAAAGAGATCTTCCTTTAAGAAAATACACATTTTACTTCGGACCTTTTATTTCGGTTATCTTAGTATTTGACAAATAATCGAGGTAAAAAATTATTTTACCTCAGTTATTTGAAAGAATGAATTAAAAAGTATATCGGTTTAGAAAAATTGGGATAAAAAATCTTAAAAATTGAAGTAAAAAATATTTACGACGGGAGATCGAGGGGTGACGAATGCTGGTCAAACCGATACCTCAATCGAAGGTCGACCAACATCGGTAGTATGTTGAATTCTTGATTTGTTTTAATTTTAAAAGTAATCAACCGACGTAGCATCTCTCTCGGTAGCGGTTTCAGTGGAATAGACATAGGCGTACGACGTTGGTAGTGCTTTCGCTAGCTATAGATTTGGGGCTGAATTCACTTTTTGGTCCATTACCTAAAATAGTAATAATTTAGGGCTTTCATATTCTAAAATGTAAAAAATAATATTCATTAATTTGCATTCACTCTTTGTATATTATTATTAATATTAATATTATTATTTAATAAATAATATTAAATAAGGCTTGATTTCCATATGTACTCACCAATGAAATTGTTTGACTCTGACTAATCAACATCTACCCTTACTTGACTTTCGTTGATAAACACTAGTAACTAAGGTTTGGCCTTAACTAATCAACGATCAACCCTAGATTGATTTTAACTAACTAACGATCAATCTTTACTTGAGTTTCTATATATAAATACTAATGAAAATGTTTGACTTTACCTGATGAACGGTCAATTTTTACTTGACTTTCTATCTATAAACACTAATAAAATGGTTTAACTTTTACTAATCAATAGTCAACCCTTTCTTGACTTTTCATATATAAATACTAATAAAATAATTTGAATTTAATTAATCAACGGTCAACCTTTACTTGACTTTTCATATATAAACATTAATAAAATAGTTTGACTTTAACTAATCAGCGGTCAACCCTTACTTGACTTTCAATAAATCAACACTAATAAAATGGTTTGAGTTTAACTAATCAATGGTAATCCATTACTTGACTTTCCATATATAAACAATATTAATTGGTTTGACTCAAACTAATGAACGGTCAATCTTTACTTGAATTTACATATATAAACAGTAATAAATAGGTTTGACTTTAAATTATCAACGGTTAATCCATACTTGATTTTCCATATATAAATACTAATAAAAAAGGTTTGATTTTAAATTATTAACGGTCAACCCTTACTTGACTTTCCATACATAAACATTAATGAAAATTTTGACCTAGAATGATCAACGATTAACCCTTGCTTAACTTTCCATATATAAACACTAATAAAATTGTTAGAGCTTAACTAAATAATGGTTAATCCTTACTTGACTTTCCATATATAAACACTAATAACTAAGGTTTGACCTTTACTAATCACCGATAAACCCTTACTTAATTTTCCATATATAAACAGTCATAACTAAGGTATGACATTAACTAATCAACTGTCACATGACTCTCTAAATGTAATACTAATCACAAGGTTTAACTTTAACTAATGAAAAATCAATTTGTACTTGATTTTCCAAATATAAACACTAACAAAAATGTTTTGACTTTAACTAATGAACGGACAATTTTTACTTGATTTTCCATATATAAACACAAGTGAAAAGGTTCGACTTTAACTAACGAACTGGAAATCTTTACTTGACTTTACATATATAAAACTAATGAAAATGTTTGACTTTAACTATTGAACGGACAATCTTTACTTGACTTTCTACATATAAACAATAGTGAACATGTTTGACTTTAACTAATTATCAGTCAACCTTTAATTAACTTTCCATATATATTCACAAACGAAAATGTTTGACCTTAATTAATCAACGGTCAACTCTTACTTGACTTTCATGTATAAACATAAGTTTGACTTTGACTAATCAAATGTAAACCCAAACATGAATTATCAAATTTAGATCCTAATTTTTTTATCTCTACATTATGAGAGTATACTGAGCGATATAATAATTTTTTAGAGAAAATTTTAGGAAAGACGGCTTGTCTATTGATAGAATGTATTTCCCGTGATGAATAATGTATTACTGACAAGAAGAAATAGAGTAAAAAAGTAAAGCTAGTACTAGTACAACTCTATTTTAGTCAACAAATCTATCTATAACAAATCTAATCTATTCAGATATTTGACTTATTCTAACACCTCCCATCAACTCTATCTATGATAAGGATTTTAGTTTTAATCTTTTATCAGTAAATAAGCTTTCTAAATATGCTAGACTATAATTTGATTTCTTTCCTGATTTTGCATAATTCAGGACCTCAAATCTAATAAGGTCATTGGAGTGACAATGGCAAGCAGATGACTGTATCTAGCCTCTTCTACATTTTTTTATAATATATTAATAGACACTTATGTTCATTTTTCTGATGTATCTTTTCTGAAATGCAATAAAGCATATAATCTGGAGAATCATGTGAATGTTAGTGATTTTGAATTATGGCATATAAGACTAGGTCATGCTTTAGATGTTTTTTGAAAACTCTGAATGCTAATATGAATAAACCAAGTGATTTTCATTGTAGTGTTTGTCCATTTGCTAAACAAACAAGATATGTGTTTCCTAATTTTGTTTCACAGATTAATGCATGATTTGATCTTATTCATGTTGGCATTTGGGGTCCATATAAGGTGTTGTACCCAATCTATATAATATTTTTGGCACATTCAAAGTCCAATTTTGTAATTTGATTTGAAGTAAATCGACATTTTATCATTTAGAGGGTTAGGATGACATCACGTTTTTATGTCCTAATTTTTTGATTTATGAATTGTTTTAAAGATCATTTTGAAGATTCTTTTTTGAAGAGTTTGGGTTTGAAGAGTTTGAGATTGAAGATGCGACAAAATTTTGAAGAGAATACCAATTATTTTGGAAATTGGTAGAAGTTGGGCAGAGGATTTGACACGGTCAGTGGCCACGATCAGTGTCAATTTGGCACGGTCCGTGACAAAGGGTCCAACAGCCCATTTTGTTACTTTTCTCTTTTAAATTCCTAGACTATAAATACTCCTCTCTCCCCCATTGAAGACCACAAATTTTCTACCTTCATAACCCTAGTTTGCATTTACTCTTTCATATTTTCATCTTTTCTCCAATGTTTACCATGGATTTTGTGCTTTTGTTATGGATTTAGCTAATCTAGGCTAAATATACTCTTGGGAGCAATTGTTAAATATTTCTAGTATGAATGTGTGAGATTTGATTTCTCCTATTTTGTGCTTTGATTATCAAGTATATTTTGTGCATTCTTGTGTAGTTAATGCATAATTTAGATTAGGATGATCAACTAGTTGATGATTTTGTGTTAATTATTTGCTAGGTTTTTTTGGTCAAACCCAGGATACTTTGACTTTTTGTCGATGTGATTATCGTTAGTTGATGTTAGGTTATATTCAGGTGTGACAAGTAATTATGATTATTGATTGATGAAATTTCTTAGATTTTTGAGATGAAATTTGTGCTATCCCAATATTTCTTGCTTGTAGGTTATTGTGTTAGTTGTATCGGTTCTCTATGTGTATTGCTATTCTCGGGGAAGTCTATGACGCCGATCGTCTAGGGTGACCCAAGGGTAAGGGTTATTGTGTGGCGTCGATCGCCCACTCTAACTATAACCGAGGAGAGGCGAGAAATATATTCACATGAAAGGTGTTGATAAGTTCTCCACAATATGTGATCAATGCATAAAAATAGAATAATTATTCGATGATCAAAGGATGACTAGAAATGTAAACTAATTGCGTCCAAGACTCGTTATCATCTTAATTACATCTTTCGTACTAGTGTGTCTTAGTTATATTAATTTCTCTAATAGTTGGTTAATCTAGTTATTTAAAGTAATCGTGGTGTTTTTCTAAAATCAAAACCCCCCAACTTGGTTACCACACACGTAGAGTAAATTCTTCGTGTGCTTTTTCACTACGCTTAACACTCGATAAAATCCCTTTACTCGTGGACGACCCCGACTTGCTACTATCTACTTTCTAGTAGTATAGCTGCAATTAGCGCATATAAATACTATCTTTGAGAGACACGACAACGACCTCAATCTCTTGGGAAATGAACTTGATCGTAGCTATACTGGTCAGTATGCCCATACCGACCGCAAAATCCTGAACTGGAAAATTCTGCTTAGAGCTTGATTTATTTTTGGTGTAAAATGACACACCAGAGGTGTTGGGGTAACACAGGCAACCGAAAGTGAAAAGATGTGATTATGTGGATTCTCGTTGGAATAGGATATAGGTTGGTGTGTTAATGTATATGGCTTTGGAAGGCAAGATGTTGTGAAAATATATGGTCTTGTGAAGAGCTTCGCCCAGAAACGATGTGGCAAGGAGACATGTGAAAGGAGAGTGCGGGTGATGTCATTAAGTGTGCGAAAATCTCTCTCGGCTTTTCCATTCTGAGGAGAATTTTGTGGGTAAGAAAAAAGCATTAACATGTCATTGAATTCACAAAAATTACAAAAAGGTTGATTCACAAATTCACTACACATGTCACATTGAAAAGTTTTAATATTAATATGAAATTGTGTTTTGACCATGGCATGAAATAGCACCAGTTTGTAAGGAAGGTGCGGGTGATGTCATTAAGTGAGCGAAGGGCTCTTTTGTCTTTGCTATTCCGAGGTGAAGTTTGTGGGCAAGCAAAACGCATAAACATGTCATTTAATTCACAAAAATTATGAAAAGGTTGATTCACAAATTCACTACCCATGTCACATTGAAAAGTTTTGATATTAATATGAAATTATGTTTTAACCATGGCATGAAATAGCACTAGTTTGGAATATGCATCAGATTTGTGTTTGAGAGGTAAATCCAAATAAAATTTATAAATCATCCAACAACAATAAATAATATTTAAAATCACTGGTGCTAGAGAAAGGAGAAGTTCATAGTCGTCTGTGTTTAGCAAGTGATAAGAAGAGGAAATGACAGATCATATGGCTTTATTAAAAACATAATCCCAACTCAAAGAATGTGTAAGATATGATCTCCTGGGTGACCCAGGCGAGCATGCCAGGGTGGAGGTTGGGAAGTAACAACAACGGAGACCTATGGGCTAGTAGTGACCGAGTATAGATCCCCGGGACTGTTACATCTCGTTTGATTTCCCCAAAAGTGAGGTCCTTTACAGAAAAACCATAAGAGTCAAATTCCACACTAACATTATTATCAATGGTAAATTTTCTGATGGAAACCAGATTTTTGACAATATTTGGAGTGTGCAAAAAGTTTTTGAGACAAAAAGGGGAGGATGTGTTTAGGGATGCAGAACCTGTACTGACAACTAGAATAGTGCTTCTAACCAACATAGATAGTCGATAAAGTTCTCAAACTAAAATGAGTACGAATGTTACCGGAATTCATGGTCATATAAGATGAAACTCCGGTGTCTATGTACAAAGTTTTGGAGGGTTGCTGAAGCTACATGGTGTTCAAATATGGGGATTAATCACCTAAATACTGATAGAGTAGCTGTTGGGCTGAAAAAGGAGGTTGCCCAGCTATTGGCTCCTGGGTCTAATATACCTATTGGCCCAATGTTTTGGCTTGTGTATTGTTCATGGACAATAAGAACTTGACCTAGGCCCTCCATTTGTCTTCCAAAATTTCTTAGATGTTGCGCAGGTTCCGACTACATGAGATATTGGCATAGAGGTAGCGTCCATGTCAACGGAAAGTAGGCCGACGTCGGGAACCTGTACCACAGGCAGCCGACTCCAATTTCACCATACTGGTGTGGCTGCGAACGACCATGGCTAGAGGTGGTGGAGCCATGTCTTCCTAGGCCACAATAACGCCCACAATGCCGCCGGTGACCCTGGTCGAAAGTGGGCGGCGCCGCCCTTATCCTGTCGGCGGCGAGGAGGGTTTTTGAGCCTTCCGATGAACAATTCCGGTAGGATTCCTCACAGGTAAGCATTCTTCGAATTACAGAAAATGAGAGCAAAGGTGTTATTTAACTAATGATGCTACTAATGGTGTCGTAGGCAGTGGAGAGTCCATTAATTAGTTTGGGGACAAGTTGTTGATCACTGATCTTACTCTCGACGTCTCTGAGTTGATCTTCCAGCGACTTGAGATGATGACAGTATGCAGAAACAGAGGGAAAAGATTCTAGACGAGTGTTGATGAATCGAATTTCAAGATCGGCAGCTTGTGTAGTGTGATTGTCGTGAGAATAACTTTGATGTGGAGCCAGGCCTCATAAGCGGTTAAACCAACTTGGATCATGGTGAGAAGAATATCATCATTGATGGTTCCGTAAATCCAGCTGAGAACTATGATATCTAATTGCTTCCTTTGGCTTCAGAGACATCGTCCAGACGAGAAGAGTCGTCGATGAGGTCCAAGACATTATGTGCGCAAGCTATGATTTGGAAAATCTTGTCCTATGTGTGGTATTGAACTTTTTGGAGATCTAGTATAAGCGGTATCTTATTACGAATTTCCGTAACTAATTGACCCGAGTGAAAACTCGAGACTATAGGTTGAACATGTTGCATTTGGGGGGTGGTGGAGGAGTGATTGTTGTCATTGTCAGAATAGTTGGTTTCGTCGGAGGAGGAAGCCATCGCAGGAATGAGAGAAAGAAAAGACGAAGAAGGTAAGTTTATTATAGCTCTGATACCATATAGTAATTTGGTAAGAATTGGTAAATGAGTCCCTGAGGAGCTCTATTGATTCATTCTCTATTAATAGATAGTTTGTACAAAGTATAAGTACTCCCTCTGTCCCAGGGGAATCTTCAGAGAGAGAAAATCTCTGTGCAAATTTTCCCCTGGTAAAAATACTAAATAGCCCCTATCGATATCCTTCAACTATTTTCTTCTTCTAGCCACTACTTCTCTGCATCCTCTCACTGTCGCTCGTTTGGGTCATCTCGCTGCCGCTCACATCTTCTTTGCTTCTCGTTGTCGCTCACATATCCCTTTCGAGTTCCACCATCGCCTTCTTCCGTACTTGCTGCTCCACTGATGAGAGATACTTTCGCCACAAACGAGAGATAATTTTCGGAGGCGGAGGAGCTGTTGGATCTGGAAGAAGAGGAGGCGGAGAAAGTGGAGCCATAGGTAGAGGCGGAGGCGGACAGAGGGGAGGTGGACGGAGGGGGAGGAGGGCGGTGGCGTGAGAGATAGAGATTTAATTGATAACAATGGTGGCTCTTGATTTGGAAGAAGGGGAGACGGAGCTGGGCCGAATGCAGCGGCGAAGGGAGAGGTAGTGGCGGAGGGGGGGCTGAGAAGGGGATGAGGCGGAAGCTTGGAGAGGGACAATGGCGAAGGGGAGGTGAAGGAGTGGATG
>JAULKM010135858.1:0-18854 GCA_032355605.1 Rubia tinctorum
AATGTCATTGATGAAATACCTTTAGGCGTTGTTTGTCTAAAGTGCTTATCAATGAGGTTTGCAAATGGTCGTTGAACATCTTTGCAAATTACTAACTAAGAAGAAACGAATGTTGATCTTCAAATTGAAGTGATAACATTCCCCATATACAATTAATGTGAATGAATGAGTCTATAAGTGATTTGGAAGTAGAAATCAATTGCCCCGAAGGATTTTTCATTTGTAGTTTTTACACCATTTTCTTAGTTTGATGCATGATTAGCGTAGTTACTTGACTTTGCTAGTTGTCTTGTCTTTAAATTCATAACTTAGAAAACCAGCCAAAACCTCCCTCCCTCTTTACATGCTTATATATATGTGTATATATTTATCTAGGCTTATATCCACCCCTATATGCATGAACCCTTAGGAAAATCTCTCTTCTTTGTGGACAACCTAACTTGCCACTTGGAGAGGTACGTCGACGACCTCCCAAATACGGCCGTCATTAAAACCAAGCTTACACTTTTCCTTAAGAGCATTCTGCATCGAGGTTTTCCATTCCTGATAGTTGTCCCCTTTTAGAACAACAGACAAAGAGACAAGCCCGGATGATCTGAGGGGTGAATGTAGAATGGAGAGGTATGATCGAGAGGATGCGGAAATGGCTGAGGGCCGGCGGGCCAATCAATAGTAGGCGGGGGAGATGGCGGCGTAATGGCGGCGGCGGGGATGATGTCGCCGATGGAGCTCTCTGAATTGCTCATGGTTAAGCGGCGGTAGGAGATTCACGGCAGCGGTGGATATTGTCGGGATAGGAAAATTTTTGTTTTCAGAGAGTAGCCTCTGATACTATATTAGAATCACGGACCCCTATCATAAAACCAATCGGTACTATGTAGGGGAAGTCAAGATCTTATATACTGAGTTATATGACTGTCAACCACCAATGTAGGACTTTAACTCTAATAGTTGAAGATAGGTGTTGTGAGGCTGAGCAACGCAGTGAGATGGTGGCAAGGTACAAAGGCAGAAGTAGGGTTTCTCCTTTTCCCGCAAAAAATGTTCATCCAAATGGGTACTTACAAAAAAATCCTTTTAAAAACCAGGGGATAAGATGGTCATTTCAATCGAATCCAACAATGACCAATGTTGACCAAATTTTCAGGTGACATTAGGGGTACCTTAAGAAAAATTAGGAGGTACATGTGTACTAAATAAGTAACTGGGAGGCATGGATTCATTTCACGTTGATAACCTTTAAACGATTGAAAGTTAGCTTGGGGACAAAGTAGTGAGATTAAACGTATAATGGGACATTATACTTCGTTTGATGTTTTGGTGTTTTTATATTTTGCGGTATTTTTGTGTTTTTAGCTATGGGGGTTCTCAATTAGAGAATTCAAATGAGCTCCAGGGGTAGAGGATTAGGAAACCACCTTATATCTTGATCGTTTACTCAAGGATGAGTAAAGATTTAAGTGTGGAAGATTCTATGTGCCATATTTTAACCTTATTTTTAGCGCACTTGAAATTCATATTCTAATATATTTGAGGTTATGTGGGGATGAATTGGATAGTTTACACTTTAGAGGATTAGTATCACATTGCATGATTTTGTAGTCTAACTCTTTGAATTGTGCAGTGTTTAATCATTAGATGAATTCTTTCCATGGTTCAGTCGAGGATTGGAGCTTGGATTTGAAGAAAAAACCACATCAACTTAAAAGGGTCACTTGAAATAGTGTTAGAAGAAAGAACAAGGTTTTGTAGAAGAGAGAAGACAAGCAAAAAATAAACCAGAAGTTGAGAACCATTAAGCTTACAAACCGTGCAATTATGCAGAGTCCACAAAATTCATATTGGATCATGAGAATGAAAGGAATGTCTAGCTTCCGGATAGTGCTGACGTGCATGATCCGCAATTCTTAGTTGTTGTGAAGGAGTTGAAAGGTCCGCAATTAGGGCATGAGATGAAGTTGAGTTTTGAAATAAATTTTGGCAAATGATTTGATTGGAAGTAATGTTCATAAATATTATATTTATATTGACCATCAATGGAAATAACTTTGTTCCTAGAGTCCACCTGAGCATTGCAGACCCCAAGATTTTGCACGGTTTCCAACCTAGGCTCAAAAATTGGGTTTTGACTTTTTCCTTTTTCATTTCCTCTCTTATAAATATCCCCTTTTCTTCCTCCAACATACTTGAGCTTGACTTGGGCCTCCAAAAATCGAATTTCCTCCATTTGCTTTCAATTGTTTTCATGCTATTTGTAGATTTGTGTTCTATGCTACGAGTTTTGCATTAGTAGGCTGGATTAGTTCTTGTGAGCATCTGGTAATCATGTTTAACTAAGATTATGAGTTTTTTGGTGTTCAATGCTGATGATTATTGTTTCATTAAGATAACAACTAATCATGATTATAACATGTTTCATTGCTTGGCTCAGGAATGAACCTAAGAGATTTCATAAATTGGTTGGTTTGGTCATTAATTGATGTGAAGATTGTGACTAGGATTGAAAACTAATCACAGTTGTTGATTAATTAATTATCGGTGTAAGGTTGCAACTAGGAGTGACAACTATGCCATGATTATCTTTCCGATTGAATTATATTGATGTTAAATAGTAATTTTCAAGGTTCTTTTTTGTGATGTGTAGCCACTAAGACAAACACATTTAACTTGGAGTTTAGAGGACATGATTGAGGCATTGATGTTCTAGAAGATAGAAGTTTAGCATGTAATGGATGTTCATGTTGGGTACCGGTGTTTAATGTTAATTTTGAGGTTAGTCGTTTGACGGAGCCCCATTAACTAATCTTGGGGGTAAGGGTTACAGGGTAGTAGACATGCTCTGGCATGCCCTAGCTATACTAGAGGGAGTTTAGAGATAATGAGGGGAAATGTCATCGAGAATTCAAACTCTCCACAACGCGTGATCAATGAAATAGAGCCGAACATACTCTAGGTTTTGAACATAAATCGAGAATAAATAAATAGTTTGAACATGTGAACCAAATGTCACTGATGTCTTGTTATTATCATCTTTAATATCTTTTATGATCTTAATTTGTATTATAGTTTAGTTTTAGTTTCTTAATTTGATAGTTGAGTAGTTTAATATTCCAAAAAAAAATTCCCTTTCTTCACACCACATACTCAGTGATGCTCGTGTGTGTTTCTATGCTACATAATCTTGTAATTAAAACCAGTTTCTTTATGGACGATCCCGACTTGCCACTAGACACTTTTTAGTGGTTAGAAACATTAGGGCAAAAAATTTATCCTTAGTTTGCATGATGGATTTTCGTGCACGTCAATACTTTATGCTATAAATAGGGTGTATGCAAAACTATAAAACACCCCTGTGATAGCAGTATGTGGAAGCAATTTTTAAAAACCACTGCTATGAATTGAAATAGCACCTGTTATTTTCTTTGATGTTATTAATTTAAAACCACTCCAATTGTAATGTAGAAACTACTAATATAATAACCGCTTCTAGAGTAAAATTTTATTTGTTATAGTACCTCTTATACATTAATCGCTTCCATTTGTATATGGACTTCCATATTACATTTTCAAATAGTAACAGGTCGCAACTTTACGAATAGTTTAACAACTCTGTTTTCAAACAAAAAGCAATAGTAGGGTGCTAGAAAATTTCAAAGTTTTTTACATGAGTACTCCAAATGTTCAGAATTTATTTCGTGGAATTGCCATTTAGGGAAATAAAAGATCGAGCTGTCTTTTGAAATAGGTTAAAAACTCCTCTGCCGTTATTTTTATCATTATCGTGTGTACCCTCTTTATTTGCTTATGTTTTTGCTCACTTGATTGAGGCTCTAATCTTAAATCTCTGTAGTGTAAACCCTCTTAATTTCTACTATGATTGTATTCTTTTCTTGAGGCTTAAATGTTACTGGTCTCCGGACTTGTTGCGTGGAAATGGCATTTAGGCAAAACCATAATGAAGCTGTCTTATGAAAACATGTCAAAATATGATCTGCGCTGAATTCTTGACTTGCATTCTATACTTCTCATGTAGTGGATAATTTATGATTGCTCCATCAGTTTAGTTAATTGTGGCACACTTTCCTTTTTGGAATGTTCATTTTATTTTGGCGCTTTCCATTTATGTAAAGATTTAAGATAATTTCAACCACTCATTTTACTTTTATCTTTTGCAATCTAATTGGCACCACATATATAGCATTTTCTAAAACATTGTGCCACATGTTGACGTGCCACAATCTTTTAAACAAAGGGAGTATACGATTTCATGTATTGATCCATGTAAATTTACTATTTTAGCTTCTATTGTTGTGTTTTATTTCGGGAAGAATTGGAAGGATTCAGCTGATGAAGTTGGTTTCTTACAGGACCAAAGGAGGCTAGGAAGTTCGTTCATCCAATTACCTTCAGCTCCCTTGAGTCTATCCCTAATGCCATTTATGATGGTTTGAATTGTGACTTTGACTTGGAATTGGATTAAGGTGATAAATTGATGTCAATTTTTGCTTGATATGGTGTTTTTTGCACCAACCTATGAAAGTATCATTAGAAAATGTCTTTCGTTGTCTTTAATGATGGTTTTAGGTATACCATATCTACAAATATTATTTTTCAAGCAGAATGTCATCACGCTTATGCCTCTTATATTTGTCAAAGCTTTTGTCTCGACCCACTTGGTGAAGTAATCGATTGCAATAATGACGTATCTGAACTTTCCAGGTGATTAGGGAAAAAGTCCAATAAGGTCAATTTCCAATTTATCAAACCTCCACGAACTGTGGATGATCATCATCTCTTCCTGCAGGATGCGCGTGGCAAACATATGTCTTTAATTTATTAGATGTGCTGATTGGCATCTTCGAACATCGTGGGCCAATAGAACCCAGCATGAAGGAGCAGCTTGGTAACAACTAAAAATTTGCAGGAGTGGTTGAACATGTCCTCTTCGATAAAATACATATTCTGAAGTACATATCTAGGGGCTTTGAGCCCGATTTTTCTTGCTTCTATCTTATCTTCAGGAAAAGTACAAATTTTGAGGTAACTTATGATTGGAGACATCTAGGACTCTTCATCATCAATTTCCATAACTGCCTCTTCTTTGAAACTTCGCTTTTTGAGTTTCCATATTAACAGTTGTTGTCTGGACTGGAAGTTAAGATCAAACGGAGTGAGCTTGCTCGGGTTATCTTCCTTGTGATTTCATTGTCTTTTCACTTGTATGTTACTGTATAGCTTCGATACCCATTTAAAATTGGCCTAACCATCTCAGTATACCTGCAGATTTTGTTCCATGGCCTCATACCCCCCCCCCCTGACTTGGTGAACCATTAAATATGAATCACTGTATATTTCAAGGTCTTGTGCTTCGAGTTCCTTAGCTAATTGAAGACCGGTTGTTAGAGCTCATACCTTGATTCATTGTTAGTGATTTTAAATTCAAAGTGTAAGGCGTAAGGAATGTGGTGGCCCATCGACGTACAGTTTCCAAGCACCAGTCGAGATTGACGAGTCTTTGGTTAGCACGATTGGTTCTGACATTTCAACGGTAAAGTTTTCTAATGTTTGGCCCTAGATGGTAATTCTTGACTTAAACTGAATATCATGCTCCTAGAGCTCAATAGACCATTTCATTAGTCGTCTAAAGGACTCAAGCTTTAGCAGATCTGCCTGATCGTATGATTGGTGAGTAACACAATTGTGCGAGTTTGGAAATATGGACGGAGCCATCGAACAGCATGCACCAAGGATAAAATCAACCTTTATAAAGCGGCGTATCCAGTTTCTGAGCCTTGAAAATATCTACTAACAAAGTAAATAAGATTTGTTTTGAAGATCCTTTTCCTTTATCTAAACAACATTGATTGCTAGTGGGGATGCCGATGTGTAAAGATACAGTGTTTCTCCTTTGACAGGCTTTATCAAGGTGAGAAACATTATCTTTGTCATGGCTTCTATATTTTTTAGGTTAACATTGATCCCTTGATTAGTAACATAAAGCCCAAAAACTTTCCATCCCCCTCCTCAATAATGCATTTGGAAAGGTTTAGCTTCAGGTTAGCACTACAAAGTCTCTTTCAGGTCAAAAAAGAATTCCTCAGAGGTTCTTCTTTTCAAGATCATGTCATCAACGTAAATCTTCATGTTCCTCATGGCTTCATTGTAAAACAAAATGTCAACCAATCTCCAGTGGGTTGCTCTAGTATACTTGAGGCTAATGGTCATTTTCTTGTAGCAGGAGGTCCTAGCATTGGTGATAAATTGTGTTTTCTCCTCATCTTCGTCGTCTATTAGAATTTTATGGTATCCCCTGTGTGCGTCAAGGAAGGCCAATACATGTTACTCGGTGATTTCCTCTACCAATTATTCTATTGGGTGGCAATAGATAACTTTTTTTTGGACAACACTTGTTAAGATCAGTGAAATCGATACACATGTGTCATCTTCCGTCATAATTTTTTTTACTATAAAGTGGTTTTCTATCCATTATGAATATAATATATCTTTGATGATATCGACCTTTAGCAATTTATGGAGTTCATCCTTATCTTCGCTGCCTTATTAGGAGCAAAAACCCTTTGTTTTTTGCTAGATAGGTTTGAGAACAGGATTGATGTTTAATATATTAACTACCAAGTGTTGGGGTACTCCTGTAAGGTTTGAGGTACTCCATGAGAAGACATAGATGTATTCGTTGAGCAAGATATTCAAGTTATACCTCACTTTTTTTTTTATTTGTTTGTTGATGCTTATGGCCCATGATGATTAAATGGGAAGTTTCTCACTGTTTGCAGGAATGATTTCTCCATGAACCAATGTGACATCTTTCACTTTCCTAGCTTCTTTTAGGGCTGTAAGCATGGAACTTTTGTCCATTTCTTGGTCTCACCTTATGAATGCTATCCCATTATTCATTGGAAACTTCATCACTAGATGGTATGGTGGGCTTACTGCTCTCTCTTGACACATCTCTGCCCTCTTTATAATCACATTGAACTGGGATTGGGCATCGATGAAAGCAAAGCTGCATTGGATTGTAACACCATTGTCTTAATTGGTCACTCAAAGCGGAAATGTGATTATACCTAGTGGGATAACCGTCTTTCTGGTAAAACCCGATAATTATAAAAGCTGACTTCTGCTAGTTCTGCCTACCGATATCCAACTGATCATAGCAACTTGAGAATATCACTTCAACCTCACTACCATCATCAATGAACACCCTATTGACATAGAAGTTACCAATCATTGAAAATATGACCTAGGATCCGAGTGTGATGTTTGTTCGGGACGACATATGCATAAGAAAAAGTGATAGTTTGGTCAAGTCGTAAACGATTATTTTGGGGTTCTCCTAAAGGAACATAACGTTTTTTTAGAATTGATGACTATATTCGAGGATCTATCTCCAATGATGATGCCATTTATAACATTGACTACTTGATTAGTGCTATTGGTAAGCGGGTTGGGAGGTTGTGCGTCATTTTGATCTCCTATTACCCCACCATTAGTGTTAATTCCATTTTAATTCTGCTTTCAATTTTTTCAAGGCCACCCTCTATTCTCATACCTCGATTGATCTTTCTGATTCCGTGGTCTAATCACATAATCACGGAGGAGACAACTCTTGGTGCACCTCTCAAACTCAGCCCTGAGGTGGTTACACTCTTCGGTGTCATGACCACAATATTTATAGTTCTTGCACCACTTAGTTGATAATATTCTTGAGGAGGATTCTTTCATAAACATAGGGTCCTCAAACATATTTTGATGGATGGTCAGAACCTCCGTTTGAGTTTTAGCCAATGGCGTATAGCTTTCGAAACTAGGTCTTGAAGTTCCAATCATTTTCTTTCCCATATTGTCATTAGGATTCATATTAAATTCCACTATTTTTTCATTTTCTTTCTTCTTCTTGGCTGCATCTTCGACCTTGAAATGTTTCAATACAATCTCCTACAATTTTCGAAGTGTCATTGGGGTTTTAGACATCAACTTCTTGTAGAGATCATAATCGTCCATTCCTGTCATGTATCCTAAGATGAAAATATGTTCTAAGCAATCAATGATGTTGAGGATCACATCCACATATTGATGGTAGAATGCTTCTGTGGTTTGAACCAGGCTTTTGCCAATGGGTTTAGCAAATCCCTGTTGAAGTCTATGTAACAATTCAATATCCCAGGGCTCAACTTATTGAACCACTCCTGGGCTTTATCGCAAAGGTAGTTTCCCATAAGTTTGAAAGTCACATTCTAATCTAAGTCATGAGAGTTCATTAAGCGACTGAGTTAGATAGCCATAGAGGGATGGAGATCCTGCCATCGAGAAGTGCAGGCATGGAGGTTACCCCACAGAAACGTATTATTGACAAAACCCACCAAAATGCGCCATCTGATGTGTTATCTCTTGACCAAACTGAGTTGTCTTCGAGTACGTTATCTTTTGACTGGATTCAAAGAAAGAGAGTGGTGGTTAATACATTGAGAAATAGTGGAGCTGCATTCTGACCCATGATGAGTAACTATCTAAGATGGGATAACCTGGGATAGGGTTACCATCTGTACCAGAGGGAATGTATGAGGTAGTGAAATTAGGGATCCTACAATTGATAGGTTCGTCATTTAAGAAGGAACCACGATTTGAAAGTTACTGCCACAAGAACCTTCATCTTTTGTGAGACTCCAGTTATGAATTAAGTGTTGGATCATGATCCAAACTCTGTGGGTTAGCTAATAACAGGCCAATTGACGGGAGAGCCGTCACTAACCCACAAAGCACTCCATAAAGATAAAAATTTATAATGTTACTCTCGTACTCACTACCACCTACCAAATAGTAGATAGTGTCAAGTCTGGGGTCGTCCATAGAGATGGTAGGATTCAAAAGCTAACTACACAAGACTCACAATCAGGTGTCACTCCGATTGTGTGTCAAAATAGCTAGTGTTATAAACAAGGTTTGGGGGGTTGCCTAAAAAACTACTAAGCATGTAACTCACGAGAACAAACTATATTAAACTAAGCCCTGGGGATATTTTCGTAACATGACAAGTAGGAGAATTTGATCCTAGATTCTATCAAATACGAGAAGTATAAACCTATCTCAATGTTTATGCTACATAATGTGGTTGTTAGTGAGCATTTCCTCATGTCAGTCACACAAAGGCGCCCACCGTTATTCTATCAACACCACCTCTCCAACCGTGAATCGCTATTTTCTCCCCTAAAGAATTTTATACCAGGCCTCCACTATGAATGCTTCTCCCTAGGCCCATAGAGGCAAAGGAATCGTCATCTAATGCTGACTCTAGAGTTGAAACGATGATGGTCGCCACACTAGTTGCTACAAATTATCATGCCCTCGCCTATCGGGGTACAATCTTCAAGTCCATTAGGATCAGCTCATTGGAATTTTGCTCAAGGCCTATATGCATATACTCAATATTTGAGGACTCATAATTCACAAATATCCTAACCAACACTCCCAAGAGGACAAAAAAATTTAGCGTCGTACATGAAACATATAAATATTGTGTATCATAGGATATATAACTTGCATTTCACAAGAGCGTAAAGAACAAAGCAAGCATGATATTTATGAACATAAAGGAGACCTAGAATTTCACAAAATCTCTACCAAATCATGAGCACAAATTAGATCTCAAAGAAAATTAACTACTCTACTAATAATAGATCCATTGCATTCATTGGATTAAATGTCATGGATCTAAGAAACTAAGAGAAAGAAAAGAGAACAAGAACTCCAGAGAGGGAATTCTCCACTTCCTTCCTTCCTACCAAGAAAATAAAATCTACATTATATCTACTTGTTTAACCCTAGGATACTAAAGACTCCTTATATAGGAGAAGATATCTAAAGGCCCAAGTTTGGAAGAAACCCTAATGAAACCCTAAGGTTTCCACTAGTGAAACCTTAAGGCTCCCACTAGTGTCACATCGGCACGAGTCGTGCAAAAGCACATGGCCTGTCCACACATCCCTTGCAGAAGCACACGACCTGCAGACTGGAGTCTTCATATTTTGTTGTGAGCGTGTGGGCCGTGCAAAGGCTTGCGGGGAATGGACTGGATCTTTGAGTCTTGACCTTTGAGGCGTACGGGTCATGTAAAAGAACACGGCCCACTCCAGTACTTAGCCGTACGACCATTTTGATTAGCAAGAGCCATGGAAAGGGGCACGGCCGTGCCAGTCTTCACAATCTCCCGGGCTTGGATTTTTCCTTCAATCTTGTTTGTGCCGCTATAGGTGAACCGCTGATCTAATTTGAGAGTTTTGGTAGTCGATTTTATAGTGCTCAAGAAGAATAATCCAACGGTGCTACCCTCGAACCCTGATTCCTCTTGGAAAGTTTTCAGAACTCTGTAAAACTCTCAGATTACAATTCATCCCACTTCTTTGTCTTCTTCTTCAGACCTTCTATCTTCTACCTTCTACCTCATTTTGACTTGTGGCCTTTAGTCTTCTAACTTCCTTGCGAATAACCTTCTAAAATTTAATGCTGAAATGCTTTCGTGCAATCTACAAATAAGCTCACAAAATAGAATCTAAATGCTAGCAAGGACATAGAATCCATTAGATCTAAATAAGCTACAAAATGAGGGATTTAGATAAGAAAACCAACACGGGCTATCCAAACCCCTTGTAATGTAAACCTACTCAAATCTAGATATTAACCATACAAAATATGCTAAAATATGTGCTAAATGCATTAGGAAACACATGTTTCTAATGCACATCAGATCTTCTATGATGTTAATAAGAGGACCATATCCTAGAAAAAGATTAAGCGGAATCCTTTGATTGTATTCCTCAATCTCTAAATCAACCAAAGCTTCAGTCACGTATTCATCGATCCTGGCATGATAATTTACTGGGGGATTTGGTATGTCGATGCTTGTTGTCACAGGTCTTGAACTTACTCCTTATTGGTGAAATGGTCCTACACCCCCAGTATACTTACAGTGGATGGTTAAAGCACTAACCACCATTGTGTTCATTGGTTGATATTTAATATTAGTCATTATTTTGTTATTTGGATCGGATTATTATTGGTAAGTTTTTCCATATTTTGATTTTACTTCTTTATCGATGCTTGCGCTTTGGTTGCACAATCATTTGCTTTTATGCAACAAGTTGTTGGTAGAATCGGACATAAGATGAGGAATTGAATATATGACTTAATGGGTCCAACCGGCATGCCAATTGATGTATCTCGAGACATCGTCGATATGCGCGGTCGATCCTCGATCTGCAAGAACAAACCCCGAGGGGAAACTCTCTGATACTTAAGTTAGCATGCGTGTATAAATGTATGCAATCAATTGTGAATGAATAAAAAGTAGTAAATACCCGTTTGTTTATAAAGGGGAGATCTTGTGAGATCTCGGATATTTTCTAGGGTTAGGATTCCCTTTTCTTATGGAACATTTACTAGCATTTGAGTATGAATATGTTTCTAATCATAGTGTCCATGTTGGTGTGTATATCGAATATACTTACCGTGTGGGCCTCTTTAGTCTATTGATATAAATGGTTATGAATGAACGACTGGGATTTGGGCCCATATATCATCAATAATAGTGGTATACAACTCCATAGACCAAGCGAAACCCAAAAACAAAGCCAAAACATCGCACAAGTAGACTAGACCTGTGAACACAAGTTAAAATCCGCCAAATACAGGGCACACCTAAGAAAATCACACCCACAAACATATTAACGAGACCACAATTCAACAAGGAGGAATTTACAGTGTGAACCATGATCACACGATTTATTTATTATAAATGAAGAACAATAATGAGGAAAAATGTAATGAAAAATTTGGCCAAAAGATGGTCGGATAGATGGAGATTCACAATCATACTCTACCCCGCATTCGCTGATCCCAATCGTCGTTCCTAGAAAAAATAGGATAAAAGACATTAATAAGCATAAGATAATTCACAAATGAATAGATAAACAATTGGTTAGGCTGTATACTTACAGTGTACATGAGCACTCATAGAATATTGTACAAGAGACGTAATCTGAGTCTGGATCTCTAGTAACAGAGATAATCCTATCGAACATCCCACCCAAGTAAGATTATCACAAAACTAGTGAGACCTTGCAAACACACCAAGAATACCTCCGGAATCTCACACTAAACTCCCCACAGAAGTTTAAGAGTTACACACATTCATACCTTCACTTGCAACACAAAACACACATAAGACAACCACATGAGTAACACTACTAGTACTTAAGTGCTACACTATCATAAACAAACCACAACTGATGATATTTCCTAATAGCCTTGCCCTTATGTAAGAAATACACAAGCATCGGAAACGTAGCCTACCATTATGAGAATATCTAAAAGTCATGTCTCCTTGCCTATCGATAACAGACTTAACGCTTATTCAGCTTAGGGAAGTGGAGCGTGTCACTTTAAAAAAAACCCCAATGTAGAGAACAAGAAATACACCCTGCTTATGTGGCTAATTTATCCATTACAACAATAAATAGCCAAGCCCAAGCCTACATAACCCATACAACACAATGCTACACCGCCACAAGGTTGAAATAACCAACAGGCTCCCAAACGTTCCCCACTACGCGACAGCAATGCAAGTAAACCTATACACCCCCTAAATGGACATGACACAAGCGAGGAAATCACCCACACCTTTGCTGAGTACGGAATCCACACCAATCCATGACAATAATGGTATGGGTACCTATGGCTTTTCATACGCATGGTAAACCACCAGCCCCTCCACACAAGTGGATGCCCACCCCGCCTTCTCATTAGGACACACATACTATACTACAAACCCTAGACACCCTGCGGACAATGATCCGAGAGGATCCCCACAATAAATAGCCACCATCCTCACTCATAACACATCCCACAGTCCCAAAACATCAAAACCACATATAGCCTTCTTGTTCGTTCTTGTTACGATACCCTGTAAATTAGTTAGCTCATAATTACCTCAATACCTACATCATATAGAAATATTAAATTTCAGAGAAATAAAAATGTAAAATGTAGCATCCACACCCTCATGGTATACCTACCACACTAACACCCTGTATCAAGGTTTGGTTAACACCGTCCTAGCTAAGTACACCAAAATACATTGTAGAAAGATATAATTACAACAACCTTATTTGGTTTATGCCTAGCTCATAAGCTAGATGATGCTAAACTTTAGGCCCTGCCAAATACTCGACCACAAATAAATAAAAATGCAATATATAATGATTCAGGCCAACGTCTATGTCAACCACAAACCGATAAAGGCTGAACCATGTCCAAGAGGACTCAACCATGAAACGAGAAAGATGGAATCACGATCAACACCACGAACTGAGATTATAGTGACAAACATTCAACCACGATGTAACCCATGACCTTAAACCCTAGTAAAGAAGAGCCACGACTACAATCGCCTATAAATACAAGGAGAACAACATTGGTTAAGGTAGGTGAGACTAAACTGAGAAATTCCAGTTCTCTAAAGGAAAGACTGACTTGATCGTCAGAGTATTTTTCCCGGAATTACTTTCGGGGTCTATTTTGTAGGAAGAGACATTTTTCACGGTGAACAACCACTACTTTGCTTAGTCAGGATTACCACATCATTATTATATCAACAGACTAAAACCCTAGTGTCTCTAGCTAGATCAGAGATGTAAGACACGTTGTTAGGAACCACTAGGTAGCTCGGAAACTAAGACTTTCCCTGGACCACCTTCCCCCTTGAATATTTCCCCTACATTCTATCATATGTTTAATTACACCTCGTCTCATGTAGCCCCTGCAGCCTCGATGCGCCGTATATGCTTCAAGTAATAAGATTTGCGGTCAAAAGTAGGCCCACGATCTAAATTACCTAGCTGCACGCTCATTATGTATACTAAATATGCATAAATATCTCTATATTTCTTTAATCCTCCACTTGTTACTCTAGTACGTAGAACCTTAGCAATTAACATGCAAAGGGCAGAATTTAAGTCATGTTGCTCCTTCAATAAAGCCTCGAGTTCTCGACACCTTTCATTTTCCCTTTCACAGTGTAGTTCCTCACGCTCAACCATGTCTTCTAGCTCCCGTACTTTGCTAGCAGTCGGATTGAAAAATCGCGTTCCTCGTCATACTACCCTTTCTATTCTTGAATTTCAATCGTTAACCAGCAGCATTCAACTTCCAATCTATCCCTCTCATCCAAAAGGCAATACACTTAGCTAGCTTGTTTTGACCATTTCTGTTCATCTTCTTGAGACTTTTCCACTAAGAACTTCCTACATTCCTCTTCTCGATCCATAACATCCATCAATTTTTATTTTAGCCTTTAAATATGAAATTCTTGCTCGGATAGATGAGCAACATACTCATCAAACGATGCAATCTTTTTCTCTTAATGCGGCTTCCACCCCATCTCAGAGTCAGTAAACCATAACAACAATGCCTGAATACGCCTCTTAGTTCCATTAGTGATTTCTTAAGATATTCATTGGCTTCATTTAAATCTGGTATACAATCTTTCACAGCCTTAGTTAAGTCACGACTTGTAGCACCACTAGGATAGATGGCTTCATGAATTAATCTAACACAACCATCCCCAACTCTAATCTTTCAAGGAAATCCAATAGCCAAAGCCATATCACCTACACCCAACACACCTCGAGGAAAAACACCAAGCAGAAGACCCCATGTAGAATCCTCCTAAAGAACATACAAATACTCGTTAAAAATGGGAGATAAAACATATATCATTCCAATAATAAGCACATAATCAGAAGAAATAATGAGCTATCATTCCATAGAATAACATTTACACAAATTACTAGTACATCTACATATCTAGCTTACCTCAGGACTAGCCATCTCATCTTCGCTGATAGAGCTAATAGGCACCACCCCTCCCTCACCCACAACAACAAAATAGCACCATAGGCCTTAGCCACAGTGCTAGCCCATAACTCACCACTAAATCGGCCAAGCTCGATAATAGCCACACATTAGTCAACCTCAATGTTATCTAACTTTCCCAAATAAGGAAATGAAGCTATCCTAACTAAGTCCCCAATCAACCGAAAGGCAACACCCCTTCTCTTCCCCATCTGCACTAAACTCTCGTCCACCATGCACTTTGCGCTTTCCAAAGCCTCCTATAGGGCATACCCATCATCTAATCTAGAAATATCCAGTTCAAAATTCTGCTCAAGAATACGAGCCATAGCCTCACTCCTCCCAACCTTATCCATCTTCACAAACATATCCTTGAGAATCCTCAAAAATCCTGCATCTCCACAAGCTTATCTACCAACACACGGGGATGGCTCGGATGAGAAGGACCATCTTTGTTCATAACTCTAAGCTTGCCACGCAGAGCAGAGTTAGAAACGTCCTTCTCCTCATAGAGGGCCCACAACCGTACCAACTCTGTTTCCATCTCATTCTTAATCGTCACCCCTTTTTTCCAGTGACGATTCAAGCATCCCTAGTTTTTCCTTAAACTCCTTGACCTTGCCAGCATATTCAACAAAAAGTTGAGCAACATCAGTCAAAGTGTCCCCGATATGCACATACACACACCATTAGAATAATAAGGATCAAAAGTACATGATGACACTTGATAAATACAAATACCTCTTTAGCGGATCCAACTACGCCAGCAAAATCATGAACATCAATCGCACATTCCAACGATAACCTTCTAGTGTTCAGAGAAGGGGCGTAGCAATCAGGCCTCATCACCCTCATGGGACTTTCACCGGGACCTCAACTCCACTACCTTTCCACTTAGTGGCACCAACACTCCCTTCCCAAATATCATCCAAACAATAATATATGGGAGAGGCAACAACCTTCAGATCATTTTCTCCACATCAACTTTCGAATGCAATTCATCCTGGTTAGAAGGTATTGACCTTTACAGGTTGTAAAATTTCAACGCTTCAAAATTACATACACATTAGTAACTCATATATCGGTGGCTAGCTTATAAATCTTTTAGAAATTTAAGTAACATACCTCACCTATCTCTAAGCCTCTCTACCTCCATTGCATGATCAACCACTTCTCTCATACAACCCATAACCTTCTTCCACTTCGTCTCTCTACCCACGAGCACATTTTCAATCAATATTGGCATCGAATCACTACCGAAACATTTAATAAACATAAATTTATTTTCAAAACTTTCACAATCATCAGTAATCCTTGCACGAGATCAACCTTTTTAAATGTAGGACAAAAAATCACCAGTGATTCAACCATATCCGCCCCACGAGTATGATAAAACATAGAGAATTTTTTTTATAAAATTTCTTGGCTTTACGTAAAACTTGTTTAACAAAACTAATAAGGGCGCCCCTGAGAATGCAACTACGCAAGAGAAATGTCATAAGTCTCCAACCCGATCATGAAGTAATCCAGGACAGGTAGAGCTAGACCATACTGAAACTAGTGCTATACACATTGAAAAAGCCTTAAGGCAAACTCAGCTCAACATCACTAGTACAATCAACCATGATCTCACAAACTGGAAGACGGGGATGGTGAACGTCGTTTTACTCGCCAAAATAATATGCAAACTCTAAATATGAGATTAGCACAATAGTAAGTAGAGTCAATCCCACGAGGAACAAAGCAAAATCTATAAATAATACCTACTAATATAGAGAATTTTGGTATAGCTACCACGCCTTATTTTTAATGATTTTTCTAACAACTAATTATGCAACTAACTAATATCAAATATGAAATAATAATGCAACTAACTAATATCAAATATGAAATAATAATGCAACTAACAAATATAAAATATATGAAGAAGTTACTCGGCTCAGAATAACTCACATTAGTTAAGCATCGATCATCGTCGCAAAAATAAATCAATTCATATGCATCTATCAGTTATAGGACGGTAAGTATTTGCTTAACCCTCCCAATTTTTTCTTACCTTGTCGACAATTGACCAATTATAATTAACCAATTGTTTCTCTTAGCCCCCAAAAAATATTCCCTGAACCAAATACATACCTCGATAGTATTAAGAATGAAAAGAACCTGATATAACAATTACCCAAGTATTCGCGAGAAGTAACGCACGCCTAATTGTTCCACATCTTGCTATTACAGTCTCAGTTAGTTAGATATTTTCACAAGAATTTTCTATTTACTAACAATTTCCAACGATTAAATATTAGTGGAATTAGTTAGCATTACCCTAACAATATTCAAGTTGTCCAGAATTAAACACATTAAGAATGAATTAAATTAAGAACAATCAAAAACACATAAAAATTAATTATAAAACAATTATGTTTCACGATTCATAAACTAATATTCGTTATTTCATGACGATATATAAATTAGTTACTCATAATAATCTAACTAAAACAAAATAACGAAACAATGTTAATGTGTCTATGCGTAACTAATGTCTTACGCCGCAACCGCGACGGTATATATACACGGTCACAAAAACCAAATCCTATCAACTTCAGATTCTACTCACGAAAGAAAGGAAAGAAAATCTCTTCTAATTCTGATTAAACTAAATAACTAATTACTAAAACAAAGGAATTTCAATTGAAAAGGAATAATAAATTTTTTATCAATATAAAAAGTTAATATCTTTAATTTCTTTAAACTCACATCTCTTTAATACATTACTTTTCACCTCATAAATTCAGCATTTCTGTTTTTGCCTCATTTCCTTCATCTCTGTAATAATGTCTTATAAAATAAGAACATTTTCCATTGAATCACAACGCCTCATTAAAAAACTTAATCTGGAAAACCTAGTGGGAAACCCGTTGATTAAGGGAAACGAGTTCAAGGTACAACTCCCTCTCGAATTCTTCATATTAATCAATTACCACACCAAAAATACTTAAAGTGCAAATTATATCTCAATAAAATTATAATAATCCTACAAAATATGAACACAATGTAACACACATCAAGGGATAACCCTCCCTCATTGTAGCCACATCGATTAATGTAAGTACACTACTCAACCCATTCCCACCATATTTGAAAATTATAGATGATGCAATCACATAAACATACTATAGTTATCTTCCCTCCTGATGATTTATAAATTGATATGTTACTGCGAGTAATTTTATGAAATATGCGTTAAACACACTCCCAATTAATAATGACATTACCACTCTTCTTATAATTCAAACTTCTCCTTTTTCTTGGACCACTAACGACTACAGCCCAAAAAAAGAGATGCAATAATAGCTCAGTAGCAATTCCCCACATATCTTTACCCAAGAATTCGACGATCACTTCACCGCCGACTTTCTATCACTATTAGGGCATGTGCAGAGGTGGTTTCTTAATTTTAAAAAACAGTTCTAGAAATCGAAAATAACCATAGTGATGGTTTCTAGATCGGTTTTTGATTAAAAAACCGATCCCTAATTTCTTGTGTGGGAACTGGTCAAGAAACTGATTCCCTGACACAAGCAACTGACACAATCACATGGTTGGGCTCACCTTGCTTCCGCCCATCTTCTTTTACCATGAGTGGGACACGTGTCGGCCATTTAATGCCCCACATGTCCCACTCAATGAAAACTTTTTTTTGTTTTTTTTTGAAAAAACTGTATTTTTAAAATCTTTTAAATTTATTTTTAACAAGAAAATTAATTTAAAATTCCGTAATTTTGTTTTAAAAATCTGGAAAAAAATATGTATTCACAAAATATTAAATAATTTATGAAAAAAATGAAATTCAATTTTAAAAATAAAAATATATTATTAAATTTCACATTAAACTTATTTTGAGTGGACATATTTAATTAAAATAAAAAATA
>JAULKM010135865.1:0-35623 GCA_032355605.1 Rubia tinctorum
CATTTCATATTCTCAAACAACCCATAACATAAATGAAGTAAACAACAACATTAATGACACAATAAATACTTCACAACAAATGCTCATGAAAGAGTAAAATAGAATCTTACTACATGAGTTTGGAAGTTTCAATCAATTGCTCCAGAGTGATAAGTTTAGCGAACACAAATCATACTAACATTCATGGAAAAATTCATACAAAAACAAAGAGACAAAAGATGAAGATAAAGGAAGAACTAGGGTTTTTGGGAGATGATTTTTGGCCAAGAGAAAAGTTGAGAATGAAGATAAGATAAGGAATATTTATATTACAAGTTGCGGTAAAAAAAGAGTCAAAGAGAGAGCAAGGCGCGTGGGACGCGAATGAGGCCCCAGCGCGCGGGCGCGCGTCATCAAAGGCAAGCCGTGCATTTTTTGTGCTGAGGCCAGTTCCCCTTGCATTTCGGGGTGCTTGGTTGAGAGCCTGGGACCGCGCCCGGTCTTCTTTGCCCAACTGGTCTTCGCGTCGGTCGGCCAGCCTTCCTTCTTGAAATCCAGAATTTTCTTTTACCAAATTGTATTGGCCTTCACTTCTAAACCCTTATTTTCCTTGTGAATCTTCATTATTGAATATTCCATCATGAACATGATTATAAAAGACCTTCCAAAAACACTTTAAACTAGAGACTTAGGATATAAATCCTAAATCATCATCCTAACTTTCTTACAAATAAAGCATCCATTATTCTTACATAAAAACTTAGAATATTACAAATATGAGTTTCCAATGTGCTAAATAGAGATGAGCGAATCACTCATAAGAATACAATTCCATTTAATTCAAAGTACGTTAAAATAGAAGGATTTAAATATAAAAACCTAAAACGGTCATCCAACCCCAACCCTAAACCTATCCAAATCTAGAAACCTTTAAAAAAAATGATGACAAAAGAGATACTAAATGCTTCGGAAAATACATGCATTTAGTGTCTCATCACTGACCCGGTCTGCAATTCGCAGGATGTCATATGCCAAATTTACATTTTTGGCCTGGCGGTCTGGCTCGTTGCTCTATGGCCGTCGTCGAGCTAGAGCTATTTATGGGTCTTTAGGAGCCAACCTGCAATTTTCTTGTTGTCGTAAACCAAAGTTACTTTTTTTGGCCTAGTGGTTTGACTCATCGCTCTACCGTCTTGGTGCTGGATCTATTTTTTGGCATTTAGGATCCGGCCTGAAATTTGGTGGCTTTCGTAAGCCAAAGTTTCATTTTTTGGCCTGGCGATCTAAGTCATCGCTCTATGTGTGTCTTGGTGTCGGGGCTATTTTTGGCCTTAAGGACCAAGCTTGCAATTTTTTTTTATTGTCTTAAGCAAGAGTTGCAGTTTTTGGCTTGGCGGTTTGTTGCATCGCTATATGGCCGTTAGGGTGTCGAAGCTCTTTTTTTGGCATTTGGGACCCGACCTGCAATTCAATGGCTTTCGTAAGCCAGAGTTGTTTTTTTGCCTCGATGTTTGACATTCAAAGGTGTTGCTTTTTCCGTCTTTCCTTCCTGCATTAAAACTTTGAAAGGTAGCAAAAGGATGGGAATGTATACCAGGATTTCCTTTGGATCATACTCCTTATGGATTTAGAAATGACTTGATCCCTTTAGGATTCCCGTCTCACTCGTCAAAAACATTAAGCTGTTTAAATACAAATGCACATATTCCTAGAGTAGTACTAGTCTATGCATACTACTTTGTTAGGTGGGCGATGTTCTAGGTACGGGAAATTGGCCTCCCATCCAGCGTTTCTAGCCGGTAAGCTCCCCTCCCCAGCCCCTGGACTACTCTTTAGGGGCCTTCGCATTCTTCATCTAGCTTTCTCTGAGTATGGGCTCTGCGAGCTTCATTTCTTCTCTGCGCGAGGTCTGCTATTTTTGGGGATCTGGGCCTGACCTTGCTGTTGTAGTGCAGTTCCATCTAAGAATTATATGCGGCCGCCTTCAATGCAATTTTCTCCCTTAGTTTATCTAGCTCTTCCAAGCTCTCTCTAATTGCGTTTCCATTTTCTCCCAGGTCCATCGGCTCATGATGTGCACCTTTATGCACGCGTTAACCAATGCATTTAACACATTTATTATCATTTTTTGGCTCATTGCTAGTTTTAGTTAGGTTTACACAACAAAGGTTTTAAACTTTTATTATTGGTTTTCTTGTCTAAATCCTGAGTTTTGTAGACTTGATTGAAGCTAATGACCACTTTGTAATCATGGGCTCCAAGATCTTGCTAGTGAGTACTTTTTCATCATCATTTTGTAGAAGGCCATCCGCGAGGGTGGAAGAAGATATAATTGAAGGACATCTGCGAGAGTGGTAGAAGATATTTGAAGGCCATTTACAAGGATGGTAGAAGATATCGAAGGCTATTCACAAAGATGATAGTAGATTGAAGGCTACGCAATCCAAAGCGTGGAAGTAGATGGAATTGAATCCATGAAGCGGATTTGAAGTTCAAGAAGGCCAAGAAAGAAGCGGAGGAGTTTTAGTCTGAGAGTTGCATGGAGTTCAGGGAATGATCTGAGAAGAATCACCGTTTGTGGCTTGCACCATTGGATTCGTTTTCTCAAACTCTATAACATCAACTAGAAGAACTATCAAATCAGATAAGAGGTTCATTTGTAGCGGAGTAAATAAGTCTGCCGGTCGGCACGGTCCATGCATGAAGCCAAGACATCCGTGCTAGTCCGTGCAAAGTGGCTTGCACGACCCATAAAATTTACATGGGATGTGTAAATTCCCTTGCATGGACCATGCACGTCCATGCTGACTGCTACACGGGGGGTCCAGAACACTCATGAACGGCTAAGTATGGGCAAGGGCCACTCTATTTTTCAAGGCCCGTGCTGTTCTAAATCCCAAAAGTCAAGACCAACCCGCGAGGTGTAAGAAATAGCACAGTCCGCGCCAATTTTCTGAGCAAAAAATCCTTCCAACCAACGGGCAGTTCCAAATGACACGGGCCGGGAAAATAAGAAATTACAAAGCAAGAACTAGCCCACGGTATGTGTCAGTCCGCGCGGGTTACCTTGCACAATGCTGCACGGAACATGTAAGTCCGTGCGCCCAGGTTTACATAAGGCAGCATAGCCCGTGTCATTTCATTTGGGCTACTCTGTACGAGGATACACGGACCGTGCCATGGCACATGGGCCATTTTACACGAGGCTACATGGACCGTGCTGTTTGCCACAAGCTGTGCAAATTGTGGTTGTTAGGGTTTTTGGTAATTTTGGCTCTTTTTCAAGGCCCAGTTTCCTACTACTATCTACATAGACCTTAGTCTACTAGGGTTTAAGTGAATGCCCATTTTTCATCTTGAAGAGTAGGGTAGAGAGAGAAAATACTCTTCCTTCTCTCTGAGTTCTTTTTCTTCCTTCTCTTTATATTTCTTTTGCTCAAAAGTATTTAATCTAATGAAATACTTGGCTTCAATGCTTAGGGAGTAGTTAATTAATTTGGGGATTATATCTGTATTCATGCATTCATGTTTATTTTATGAGATTTCTTAGATCTACCTAATTCTATGTGTTTTGTGATCATTATGTTGGCTTGTTCTTCATATTCTTGTAAATGCCTGATTATCACACTTAGTTAGTACACACCGAAGTCTACTTTTATGTTGATGCATTATTGATATCCCCTAGGGAAGAAAACCTAGATGCGCTTGGGGTAACGATTGGTCCGGATCCATTTGGGTGTGTGCACGTAGGTTGCTGAGTTAACGTTACGATCGACCATGCATTTGTAAGTCGGAGAGTCAGTCCGAAGGTTTGCGGGTAGAGATAGTTTAAGTAGAAAACAAGGGTTATCTTTGTGACCCTAGATCCATCGATAAGTTACCTACTTCCTTTTCCTTTGTAAGCCTAGGGGTAGAGCGTTCGTAGTGTTCTGCCTGGGACATAGTCACACGGGAGAGAATCAGACCTGCACAATAAGCCATAGCCATTTTTGACTTCTCTAGTTACGGAGGCAAGACCGATGGAAGATTTTATTCATGCACCATTAGGTGACAGATAAGGGGAAGTTTGACCATTGTATGCACTATGTTTCACAAACACTAGAATAGGTTCATAGTTCTTGTATGTGATGAAATCGAGGATCGAAATGACATTAATCATGTTGCACAAATATTACCCCAGTGCTAGTTAATATAGTTTCTTCTCATGATCAAATTGCATGCTAGTAGTTTTAGTAAAAAAAAATCCCCAATGCTTGTTTTACCGACACTGATTATTCCTAACACGTGATCTGATAGACGACCCGATCACAGTTGTGTGTAGTTGATTATTAGATTCCTAACATTTCCGTGGACGATCCCGGTACTTAGAGCTAGCTACCAATTTTGGAAGTGTAGTAGTAGGAATGAGAACAACAATACAAATTCTATCTTTGATTGCAGCCTCCTCTCGATTTACTATAGTGGATCTCCCGTGATTTATTACGGACGCCAGGAGGGGATAGGTTAAATTTGGGCACCGTTGATGGGGATGTTAATTTAAAGGTCTAGTAGTTAACTTGCATACCTTGTTAGCTGAGTATTTAGTGTTGTTTTTATTTTTATTTTTGTTGGTTGTTGCTGTTGAGCTTTCTTGCTAGTTATCCAGTTACTTCTAACCCTTTTTCTAGTGTTGTTTTTAGTTGGCTACTATTTTATTCCTGGTTTATGGTACACACCCGTACCACTAACTTGGGAGTTGTACATTATCCAACAGAATACACAGGTGGTAGGAGACGAAGGAGGAGGAGATCTAGACCGGAAGTTCCTCAAGAACCAGTTTCGATAGTTGTAGAGAGTGAAGAAATGGTGGAAGAAAATAGAACTTTGAGGGAGTTGATGGCTCCTAACATTGAGAATTAACCCCTTAGCATAGTTTTCCTACCCTTGCAAACCAAATTTACTCATGAGCTCAAGAGCGGTATGATCCCGTATTGCAAACTTTTCATGGAATGGTCGTTGAAGATCCAATCATGCACTTGTCGGAGTTTCATCTAGTTTGTACCAACATGAACCCTATAGAAGCCTTGAAGGAATACTACAATTTGAAGTCATTCCCCTTCTCACTTCAGGAAGTGGCTAAAGATTAATTGTGCTACCTTCCACCCAGTTGCATCACCTCCTGGATGGACATGAAGTGCATATATCTCGAGAAATACTTCCTAGCTTCAAAGTCTGCGGGGTTTGAGAAGGAGCTCTCCAATATCTCTCAGTTTGCTAATTAATCCCTCTACGTGTATTGGGAACAGTTCAAGAAGCCATTGGAAGCTTTCCATATGATCTATTCAATGAGGGGGATTTGGTTAATTATTTCTTTGGGTGATGATGACATGCGCATGGTGAATGACACCTCCAACGGTTTAATCACCAACAAGAACCCAAGGGAGGCAATGGCACTCTTTGAGAAAATGGCAAATGGTACAAGGAAGTTTGGTACAAGATCGAGAGTGAAAACTTTGGATGAGCAGTCTCATTCTTCCAAGTTAGAGGAGCAATTCCAAGTTCTTGCTTCCATGATGTAAGAGTTCATGAAGGGGGAGGGGGTTTCAACAAGTAAAAGAGTGTGGCATTTGCAGCCTTGATCATCACACTGATGTTTTCCTGCAAGTGGTGGAAGATTTGGAGGAAGTTAAGGCGTTGGATTCAACAATGGTGGAAATAGGCAACAGTTTGGTAGGGAACAACAACAAGGGTTCTGTGGGAACCGGGGAGGTTACATGCAAGTCCCCTACACAAACACCTTCATCCCGAGGTATTGCGATCACCCCAACTTCCGTTGGTGCAAGGAGAATCAAGTGCAAGGGTACAACCGAGGTAGACAAGCTCCACCTTAACCTTATGAAATGGGAGAAGAGCCTTCCAACAACAGTGCCTCACTCTATGAGTCGGATCGAGAGGAGATATTAGAGGCAATATATCAATTGGATAAGAAGCATGGTGTTTTTGTGGAGCGCACAAGGCGAGAGATTGAAGATCTTGAGACTAGGGCATTTTTTAGAATCAATAATCTTGAAATTCAAGTCGGAAAACTTGCCACCTCGGTAAGCCGACTTGAAGCCAAAGAGTTGGGCAAGCTTCATTCCCAATAGGAGATCAACCCAAGAAATGTGAGCTCTATGAAGCTAAGAAACGGGAAGGAGGTACTGGGAGGTCGTCGTCGTACCTCTCAAAGTTACAATTTATAAGCCCTAAATGATTACTAAATACAAGTAGATAGTGGCTAATCGGGGTTGTCCACGAAGAAGAATGCATATAAGGGTGAATATAAGCCTATATATAGATACATAAAATCAAGTAAAAAGAGGGGGGTTTGGTTGGTTTTTCCTATGTTATGAAAGTAAAGACAAGATAGCTAGAAAGGTTATAAAACTATGCTAATCATGCAACAAACTAAAGAAAAGGGATAAAAACTACAAAAGACAAAGCCTTGAGGGCAATTGATTTCCACTTACGAGCCTATTATCTGTCCTTGAATCTACAACCCATTCACTACTTTAACTAATTGTTCTGAAGATAAATATTCTATCCTTCTTTTATAATAGTTTACAAGAGTGAATTCGACATCTCTTGATAAATCTCACTAATGACCCCTTTAGTCGTTCAACGTCTAAAAATATCCCATTAATGGCATTGAGTATGAAGAATCAATAAGCTTGGTAACACTTATAAACACTACACCGTGTCTAAGCATTGAACAAATTCATGCATTTACACAAGATTAGTCAAGATCGTTCAATGTTCATAGACCTCTCCCATTTTCTACCTTAAACAAACATGACAAAGAGTTCAACATTGTCACATTCATCTAGCAATTATCACATCATCAACCCAATTAGTAGCTCTAACTCATGCTCTTGGATTCCATATCAAAAGAGGGGAAACTTAGCTACTTTTTCCCAACCCTAACAAGAAATTCATATTCTCAAACTTCCAAAAACATTAATCATATCTACAACAAGCATTCAAATCTCCATAAATGCACAATAGAGAAAGCAATAGATAGATAGAAATGATTCTCAAGACACAGCAAGGAAGTCTAATTCAATTGCTCCCAAGTAGAAAACTAACCTAGATAATGAAAACCCATAACAAATATACAAGAATTCATGGAAGAAATGAAAAAAACTAAGAAAAGATGAAGAAAAACTAGGGTTTTGAGGCCCCAAGTCGGGCTTAGAGAGTTACGGAATGAGTGGATGAAGTACTATTTATAGTACTAGAAAAAAGGGAGTAAAAAGTAAGTAGCAGGGCAATTTTCATGACCTTTAATGTCTTCCTCATGACTCGCAATGCTACAGGGTTGAAAATCAGCTTCCAGTAAATTCTTGGTCGCGAGTCACGCAACAAATTTGCGAGTCGCGACAGAAATTAGTTCAGTTTTGTTTTGCTTCCTCCGGGTGAACCATTTATCCGTTTTGAGAGTTCTTGTAGTCATTTTTATGGTACTTGAGAAGAAATATCCATTGGTACCACCCTTGGAGGCTGGTTATTCTTGGAATTTTCTTAGAAATCCGCGTTAAAACTTAGATCATTCTTCACCCTCTACTTTGCTCTCTTTCTTCACTTTATCTTCTACCACTTTGTAAGTGTCCTTCCTTCTTCTGCCATTCTTGTGAATGGCCTTCTTCAATCTTCTACCATCCATGTGAATGACCTTCACTAAACACTCCGAAGTTTTTACGAGCAATCTACAACTAAATCTCACAAAAAAGAATCTAGATGCTCGTGCGAACCAAAAATACATTAGACTAAAAATAGGGTACAAAAAGAAGGATTTAGATATGAAAATCAAAACCCCTGATGATGTAAACCTACATAAATCTAGCAAGTCTCCAACAAAAAGATAACAAAAGAGATGTTAAATGCTTTGGAAAATACATGCATTTGATGTCTCATCAGGTACGTGGGCCCGAGAACGAGATTTTACAAGAGGATGACTTGATCATGGAGAGTAAAAAAACCAACTTGGAGGAGCAAGAAATGGTTTTGGAGGAGGAACCCATCAAGGAATATCCAACACCCGAGGCGAGGGTGAATCTTCCTCCATGTTTCCCTAGTGCACTTAGAGGAAGACCGAAGGTGGCAACCAATGATGAGCACATCTGTATGATCTTTGCGAAGGTTGAGGTTAGCATTCCACTATTGGACTTGATTGAGCATGTTCCTTCTTATTCTAATATCTTGAAAGTTGCATGCACTAAAAAGAGGAACAAATCACTTTGAAAGTTAGGAAAATTGAAAGTAGGGGGAGTTTCTACTCTAAATTATAGAAATTTGCCTAAGAAATGTTATGACCAGACATGTTTTTTATTCCTATTTGTTTAGGTGATAAATTGGTGAAGAATTATATGATTGATATAAGAGCCTCTATTAATGTCATCCCGTCTTGCATTTATGAGAACCCGGAAATAGGAGAGCTTAAAGAAACTCGGGGTCTAGTAAAGGATGTTATGGTTCGAGGTCAAAGTTTGGTGTTGCCGACGGACTTCTATGTCCTTGATGTTGCGCACAATGGTGGTGTACCCTTAATTTTATTGGGGAGACCTTTTCTTAAAACATCAAGGACTAAGTTTGATGTTTGTTCGGGAACACTAACCTTAGATGATGACATGGATAGGGTAAGTTTTGACATATACAAATCTAAGCATGATGCACCTAATCCTTCTCTTGTGTGTAAAGGCATAACCTTATGTGAAGAACTTGCTCAATATGATAACTCTTTCATGGTGGATATGATGATTTCCTAGATAAAGCTCTTTATGATAATGATGAAGATAGCCTGGTTAATGAGATTTTTTTTATGACTATGAGAATGATGAAAGAAATCCCACCTTGCGCTTCAATTTTGATGATAATGTCGATGAGACTATTGCATTGCATGATATTAGTGATGATTTATCTATCTTTAATTGCTTTTCTACGCTCATTAACATGCATCGGTTGGTGGAGAGTGACGAGGACATAAAAAACCCCTGACCACCTCCTAAACCCAAAGAAAAGGCTAAGGACTCAACATTGGATAAGAATGGATGCTCTTTTTGGCAAACAAAGTGCTTAAAGGTAAGGATGACACTTTGTGGAGACCTCTTCACAAGGATGTCATCATGGGTAAAGTTGCTGCTAGCGACTCCGGAGACCCAACGGTAGGTTCTTCCAATTGAAATGCATGAAAAAGAAATAAGTCTTGAGGACGACAATAAAATACGATTCTCATTCTTTCTTTGCTTCTGATATCCTTTAGTTTATTGATTTTGCATGTTTTAGTGTGTGACAAAGGATCTTTATATGAAACTCTTTTTGATTGATGATTTTGATTTTGATTCTCGTTCTTTTTGGTTGGAAGGATATAGGGCTTGTCAGGTGACAAAGTTTTTCGAAAAAAAGGAAAGAAAGGGAAATGTGGGCACTATTCTCAGGGTAGCCTCGTGCAAGTCCCTTTTACACGAGGGGTGCTTCACGCCAACCCCTATTTACATGAGGGTAGCCTTGTGTCACGCACGAGATAGCACGAGGATGGCCACGTGTGGCTGGGAATATTTGGTCAAAAATGCAGATTTACGAAAATTTGAATTTTAACCCGAAACATGCAAATTTTGGCCCATTAATTCTTCAAAACCTTTGTTTCCTTCAAATGTTAGTGTAAATAGTACACCAAAACCTCCCTTATGCATAAATAGATAGGTACTTTTGTCCCTTTCATTCTCTAATTTCAAAAATGCCATCCTTATCTCATTTGTACCTCCTTTCTAAATCACATTCTTTGCTGAAAATAATGACCTATAGTACATTACCTCACCCATAGAAATCATTTATCTCATTGAAGTCTCTCAAAAACACTCACAGTCACTCCCTCTTGGTGACACTAGAAAATTGGAGCACTTTTTTCTAAAAAAATTAGCATTTTTGCTTCTTCTTGTGTGGATTCTTCATCTTTTGGCTTCAAATTCTGGTTAATCCTTTGAGCTTAATGTTTAATTTATTTATTTAGCATGATGATGATGTGATGAGGGGGTTTGAAACTTGAAAAAAATGTTGCAATATTTTGAGAAAAAATTTGAGCTATGTGAATGATCTTGTGTGGAACTAAGTGTGGGGGGGGGGCATCGTACTTATTATTTTATGATATGATCTTCATTTTACATAGTGGTTTAGAAGGGATGATTCTTGATTGCGTGATCTTCTTGATGGGATATTATGATTTGTCATGAGTTTGTTGTTTAGGGAAAATGTTTCTTGAATGAATAGCCTTTATGTTGAGATTACATGATTTGGAATGTTTTGGATATTTAGAAATAAGTGTTCTTCTTTAATTATACATGATGCATGCCTTTGAATATTCTTGCTTTACCACCTTCTTCTTGTTCTGATATGATAGCTCCAAAAAGAAATAGGTCGGAAAAAGGAAATTCCCGGGGTTACAAGGGGAAGAAACTGGCCAAAGTAGGGAGACAAGAGTCGGCGACTTCCTTTCCTACCAACCCCACTTGTGTTTTATTGAGTTCATGGAACTGACCACCATTTTTCAGAGTGCGACCCGGAGGTGGAAGTACTTGAGATGCCTGAAGCGAACCGAATTGGAGACGAAGTTTGCTTACAATGAGACCTTGGGAGCTCTAGGTCTACTCGATCCCATCATGTATTTGCTAAGCAGAATAGGCCTACATGGTTTCTCAGACAAGCATTCCAATAGTTATGTACGGTGGACTTTTGAGTTTTTGGCAACCTTAAAGCAATTAAAGGATAGTGAGGGGAGGAGAAGCATCCCTTTCCACTTGGATGATAGGGAATACACAATGTCACATCAGGACATTTCCCAAGCATCCAGGTAGAAGCATGGGAAGGAGATTCTGAGGACACACCGACAAGGCCTTAAATTTTCACTGAGCAACTTTTGGAGAATTATTTCTGGCACGGAGAGGAAGCAGCTTTGCAAGAGCATCACAATTGCCCATTCGAAATTGTGATATGTCCAACGATTATTGTCTATAGGGGTATTTTATCACGTGGAGCTTTCACAGTGTCTCCGTTCAGATGTCCAAGTTCTTTCGGCAATGAATCCTAAGGGCAATTTCAACCCCAACATGGTGGCAACTTTTTTTGGAGGAATGCATTTCCATAGGAAACAAGAAAGGTGGTAAGATATATATGGGTGGTACGGTTGGACTTTTAGCCCAACACTTGGGCCATCCAGTTCCTTCTCTATTTGCATTGGCGAATTTCGTTTGGGGACATGGTACACAATAGATAAGCTGACGAAAGCGTCTATGGTAGCTACCTCAACATCGGAAGATCACTTTGTATGGTTGTATGGAGGTTCCACGATGTGCAATATTATGGTACTTTCAGAGCCAGATCGGACAACTATCGACCATGATACAATATTGGAGGACTTTTTCCTAGCCCCTGATCCGAGGTTTGAGAAGGATATCTATAGAATCCTATCAAACCCGGATTTAGATATCGAGAAGGATGCCAATGAGACTCCATTTAGGGTATCACCTAGCCGCATTCAGCTACCCACTGATGTCTTTGACCAATTTCGCATATTCGGGGAACAACTTTTGAGTTCCACCCAACATATGCATGACATTGATCGTGCGCTAGGAAGAATAAGCATACCATTGGAACAATTTGGGATTAGGCTAAGCTATGGAGGGAACCATGTATGTTTGGGGGTCTAAGTTGGAATTCATCGAGCAAGAAATGAAGGAGGAGTTCACCATGAAGAAGTTTATAGACCTCGTTGATTGACAAGAAGAAGACATTGAGCAATTGGTCGAGATATTCCACATCTCAAGGCTCAATGGTTTTTGGGATGTCATTCCTATAGAGAGGAAAGAAATGGCACAAGAGGAGAGAACAAGGAGGTGTGAGAAATGGCACTTGAGGAGGGACCCTTTCACTCGTGGTTTTAATTGTTTCATTGCATTGGTGATAATGCAAATTTCAAGTGTGGGGGAGGGAGTAGTGAAACACTTAGGATTTTTCATCTCGGGATTCCTTTGTGTTCTTGGTGTCATTTTGTTTGGTGTTTTTGGTGTTATATTTTGTTTTGGGAAGTTTGGTAGAGTTTTTGGTGGTGTGATCTTTTAGGTGCTATCACTTTGTTTTTTTGGGGAATGTTTTGGGATGAACCTTTTTGGTGGTGTAACTTTTTGTTTTTCATCATCTTTTTGTAGCATGAAGCCCAAATTTGAGGCATTTTGTGCTACACAAATTGTTTTTTGAAAAATTTGAAGAAAATGGAAAAAAATATACCCGGCTAAGTTGGAATCCTGAAAGGGCAACTTTGTCAAAAATGGAAAGAAAACCAGGATAGGTCGAAAAACCTATGTAAATATGAGAGACTAGGCCTGGCTAGGTTGGAAAACCTAGGCAAAAATGAGAGGCAGTGTGGAAAAAGGTGAGAGGTGAGCTCAACATGTGTGAATGCTAGGATGAAAACTCGAAAGGGATCATAGGAAAAATGAGAGAAATTGAGAGAAATTAGAAGCGGAACTTGAACAGATTTTGGCCATCTTTGGCGGTTTCTTCATGAACATCTTTTGGCCATCTTTGGTGGTTTCTTCATTAACGTCTCTTGGATTGTCTTCGGCCCTTTCTTTGGATTAGTAAGCTAGTCTAGCACCTTTCATTCTACTTAGCCCCTTTTCCACCTTTTCTTTTATGTATTTTAGGTGGATAGGTTACTTTAGCATCTTCGGGGAGAGTGAGAGTTGTGAGATTTTGCAATATTTGGGGGAACTAGGGTATCTTATGAATAATTTGAATATGTTGGTTAACTTCTCTTTGCAAGCTACATTTTTCTTGGATCTTTGCTTATTCTTGTTTACTCGAGGATGGGTAAATGTTAAGTGTGGTGGGATTGATGTGCACCTTTTTTGCATGTGTTAACCAATGCATTTGACACAATTATTATCATCTTTTGTTTGGTTGATTGCTATTTTTAGTTAGGTTTACACGACAAAGGGTTTAGATGGCCATTATTGATTTTGTTGTCAAAATTCCAAGTTTTGTAGACTTAATTGAAGCTAGTGGACACTTCGTATTCATGGGAACCTAGGTCTTCCTTTGTGATCTTATTAGTAGGTTGCTAGTGAGTACTTTTTTATCATATTTTTGTAGAAGGCCATCCGCGAGGGTGATCAAAGATAATTGAAGGTCATTTCCAAGGATTGTTGATGATATCGAAGGTTATTTGCAAGGATGGTAATAAATTGAAGGCCACTGACTCCAAATAATGGTAGTATATGAAATTGAGATCGGGAAAGGCAAATTTGAAGTTGAAGAAGGCCAAGAAAGAAGAGGAAAAATTGCAGTCCGATAGTTGCAAGGAGTTTTGGGAATGATCCAAAAAGAATCAGCCTATGTGGGTGGCATAATTCAAATTTTCTTCTTGAGCACTATAAAATCAAATATAAGAACTCTCAAATTGGATAAGCGGTTCATCCGTAGTGGAGCAAACAAGTCAGCCGGCCGACCAGCTGGCACGATCCGTGCATGAAGCCAAGACACCCATGCTGGTCCATTCAAAGTGGCTTGCATGGCCCATGCAAATTTACATGGGGGGTTACACAAGGGATCTAGAAACACTCCCTAATCACTAATTATGGGTACGCGCCGCTCTGTTTTACAAGACCCATGCCGTTTCAAGTCCCAAAAGTCAAGACCACCCCACGGGGTGTGAAAAATAGCACTGGCCGTGCCAATTTTCTGACAAAAAATTCTTCCAATCGACAAGCTGCGCCAAATAACACAGGGCGCGCAAATCAGAAGTTTCAGAGCAAGCACCAGCCCACGGTCAATGTTAATTTGTGCATTCTGGCCTACACGAGACTGCACAGACCGTGTCAGTCCATGCGTCCAACATTACATGAGGCTGCACGACCAGTGTCAGTCTGTGTGGGCTGCCCAACATGAGACTACACGGACCGTGTCATGGTGCATGTGATGTTTTACAAGGGCTTACATGGACCATGTCATTAGCCATTTGCCGTGCAAATTGGGGCTGTTATGGATTTTGGCCATTTTTGGGTATTTTCAAGTCCCAATTCCCTGTTATTACTTATATGAAACTTAGTGGACTAGGTTTTAAGTGGATGCCCATTTTTCATCTTCAAGAGTAGGTAGAGAGAGAAAATTCTCTTCCTTCTCTCTAGTTTCCTTTTCTTTCTTTTTTATTTTTATTTCCCCCAAAAGTGTTGAATCCAGTGAAATACATGGGTTCAATTCTTAGAGAGTAGTTAATTAACTTGGAGATTATATTTGTAGTCATGTAATAATGCTTATTTTGTGAGATTTCTTAGATCCACCTATTTCTATGTGTTTTGTGATCCATATGTTGGCTTGATCTTCATATTCTTGTAAATACATTATATTCACACTTAGTTAGCACACACCAAAATATACTTTCATTTTGATGCATTATTGATAACCCCGAGGAAGGAAACCTAGATGCGCTTTGGGTAACAATTGATCCTGATCCACATGGGTGTGTGCAAGTAGGTTGCCAAGTTAACATTGCGGTCGATCATGCACTAATAAGCCAGAAAGTTGGTACGAAGGGTTGCAGGTAGAGATAGTTTAAGTAGAAAACTGGGATAATCTTTGTGACTTTAGAGCCATCAAAAGATACCTACTTCCTTTGACTCTGTAGGCCCAGGGGTAGAGAGTTTCTAGTGTTCCGCCCGAGACTTAATCGCACGGGGGAGAAATAGGCCTGCATAATGAGTCATAGCCGTTGTTGCACTTCCCTAGTTGCGGAGGTGAGACCGATGGAAGGTTTTATAAGTGCACCCTTAGGTGACAGATAAGAGGAAATTTTTACCATCGTCTGCACTACGTGTAACAAACACTAGAATAGGTTCATAGGATCGAAATGACAATAATCATGTTACACAAATATTCCCCAAGTGCTTGTTTGTGTAGTTTATTATCCTGATCAAATTGCATGCTAGTAGTTTTAGAAAAAAATTCCAATGCTTGTTTTACCAACACTGATCATTCCTAACACGTGATTGGATTGACGACCAAATCACGGTTGTGTATAGTTGATTATTAGATTTCAAACATATCTGTGGATGACCCTGGTACTTGCCGCTATCTATTAGTTTTGGTAGTGTAGTAATAGGAACGGGAGGAATAATACAAATTCTATCTTTGATAGCAACCTTCTCTCGGTTTAGTAGAGTGGATCTTTCGTGATTTATTAGCGATGCCAGGGGGTGGCGGGTCAGCTCGCTCATCCTTTTGCTGAGCATGGGGACTTCTGGTGGGATGATGGCTTCAGTCCCGAAGCACAACTTGTAAGGGAATTCCCCAGTGCTCGTCCTTGGTGTGGTTCTATATTCCCATTGACAACTTACCAACTCTTCCTCCCAATATCCTTTTTTCTGTCCTAGCCTTCTCTTCAATCTTAGGACTATTTTTCTATTTGTCACCTCTGTTTGATCATTTTCTTGGCGATGCGCCAAGGACATGAACTGTTGCCTTATGTTCATGCCAGCGCACCAAGACCGAAAAGGCTCGTTGGCAAGCTAATTTTAGTTGTCACTCACTATCACCCGTGGGATTCCAAACCTGTAGACTATGCTTCTTCAGGAAAAGTTTGTAATTTTCTTCCTTATTATAGCTGCTACTGCTTTGGCTTCCACCCATTTGGTGAAATCAATTCAAACCACAAAGAACCTCTTCCTCCCTGCTGTCTCAGGGAACGGTCCTACAATATCGATTCTCCTTGATTCATTTGTGGACATAATATGTAAGGTTTTAGGTGGATATTCTCAACAACAACCACACAACACATAAATTCATTTGGTGACAATAGTGTTTATACATCTATCCGCTACATTAAATACTAACCAATGTTTTATTGCATGTAGTCCAAAAAATAGAAAGTAACTAGGAATTCAGGTAATATACCATCTTGAACGCCATTAGGTGTATTCTGAATTTCGAAGGTAAGCCATTGGAGCATGTGAGAATCGATTTTTTTACATTGACATATATATAGTACTTCTTCATACATTACTATTTTTTATCCTCATAAACTATTTACATATAGAATTTTTCCTTCTTTTATAGGTGTTTGGAGACAATACAACACCATACTCGAAAACTCGAATGAACTTGTGCCGAAACAAGCTCATTCAATACATGTTTATCATCTATGCCGTAAGGTAAACTAGACATGCTTTTATACCGTGTAAGTGAATACATATGAAAGTTCTGAACAACCCATACATGGGTCATTAGCTCTTTTGTGGTTTTTTTGTGGTTTTTTATGTAGTTTACTAAATCCACACTACCTTCAAGTGAGCAGTATGAAATTTCATATAGTACTTTGGATTAGCAGTTTCCACATTGTTGTGTCAAAATTTTGTATATGTATTGGTCATTGAATGTATTTTTTTTTCCATTTTGAATAAAATAATGAAATTTAACATTTTTATAAGTATTTCAAATTTTGGATAGTTTAAATGATGCAGAGAATCACTTCCTAGATACATATTTTGGTATTAGAAGGTGTTTAAAAAATAGTACAATTCAACACTATCAATTCTGAAATGGACGCCGACTTCATGACCAACCACATTGAATGACGTCGATCTATAGTTCTGAAATCAAATCCAAATCGTCTGATCTTAATTCTATATTGTAAGATTAAACTCCTATAACCACCACATACAACTTCCTAAATCAGAAGTTCACTGGATGCACTACAATTTGACTTCCAATTTCGGAATAATTTAGACAAGGCATCCGAATGGAAGTGTTTCGATATCAATAATTTATTCGACGGTTATTTTTTTTAAAACACGAAGTTTATAAACCTCGTTGATTGAGACAAAAAACGGAGGAAATTTAAGCATCATCTAACAAAGAGGTAGGAACTGCGGCGGTGCCAGGGACAACAGTTTAAATCCGTCGTCCTACTATTGGTATCATTGCCACAAACAAGGAAATTCTGCACTAGTGAACATGCATAAAACTCTCTTTCTTAAATAAACATTAGCCACAACCATGCACTCTAGTAAATTTTGTTTGCTACTTCTGCTAAAGAATTTCGTCCAAGAATAACTAAATCCTAGCAATATGAATAATAAAAATTAAGATAATTAGACGAGATAAATCAATAAGATTCAATGAAATTAAGAACAAGAGAATTAATATAACTGTAGGAATCTATCAAGACTTAAGAATCACACTACCATAATGGCTTCAACGAAAGAAAATTAGTTCTTCACAGTTTTCAAAGAAAAATTATATCTAAAAACAAAGTGGAATTATAAATTATAAGTTTCTAAGATAATGAAAGCCTCAGGTCTAAACTAAGTCTAAGTATTCAAAAAATATAATTATGAAAAAAATCTTCCAGAATAATGAAAATAATGTTATTAGAATCAAAATAAAAAACTAATTAATCTTCTAGCACCGACGGTTTCGTGATCACAAAAATTGTATCCGCAGTTTACGATTTGCGATGTTCAAATCCTCAATCTTGAGTTATGTCATATGTAAATCCTTTGATTTATTAACATTTACACCTCGGTTTTGCCTTACTAAAAACATACAAAATGTGTCTAAAAGTCTTTTAAATTATGCTAATAGTTATTAGTTATACTATATATGCAGCGTATAAATAGGATCATGCCACAGATCAATGGTAAGGTTATGATACAGTGCTCTATCAATTTCACTAAACGCTCGATACTTACCCATCAAAAGTGGGTGATACTCCTCATCCATGGGACACAAGCTTATTCACGCTGATGGCGGACACAAAACCATTTGTCAGATCGAAAAATCTAGAACATTACTAGAAAAATGCTTGTTCTGAGAAAAGTAAAATGTAAATGGACAAACAACTTAAATTAAAAATGAGCCTAGGATCAGAATTCTAATTGGTATGCGGAAGTTAGAAAGAAGATGACTGAAACCATATTAATTAAATTACCCAAAACATACATGCATGTGGGTGCGCGCACGCACACACACTCACGCTAGTGCACACATGTGTGCATTACTGATGCAAATTAAGAAATGGAACATACTGAGTTCTAAGTGATAAAATTAGAAGGTGTGAAGGGCAATTAATAAAGTTAAGTAGTAACCTCAACTTATTTTGACCACAACAAAAACCGAAAGTGAAATATGTAAACTAATTAAATTCTCATTTCACTAGAAAATATAAGAAAATTTTCAACAAACAAATCATTCTACAAGTTTAGACATACAAACCCATACACGCACACATATATACATCTAGCTAAAAGATATACCAAACATATCAAGGTATAGAACTACAATTGACTGACTAATAAAAGTGCATCTGATTCAAGCTGAAGTACACGAAACAAATAAACTCTTATACATACACAAACTCAAACACTACTAATGAAAATTTTAAAAATAATTTAAAACCTCGATCTCTAAAGGATAAAAGCAGAAAATAAATTTAACTAATGTGCATGATAGAAAAGAACTTTTAAAAAATATGGCCTTAGAGTAAATTCTCCGTAATTCTGAATTCTCCAAATTTAACGTTTCATAGAGAGCTTTGTACTTTTAACAACCATAAGGTAAAAAATATATTTAATTTGGTCGAACCATAATTGACTACAAACCAAAATAAGGCAACATTTTTTTTTTTGGAATTCATCATAATTGGCTTTTATGCATACCTTAAAAAATTCACACTTTGCTTTCATAGATACCGTAAAAATAATCACACGCTTGGCTTTCATGCATACTTTCAAAAAGACATTAATTTTTTTTATCATGCGTGTCTGATCAATTAACTTGTCTAATGTGAGAAGGGTGAGATTTTGTAAAACATGTGTTACATCATCATCAAAGTGTTATCAAATCAGTGACGCACCAAACATGCATAAATGTGCATGTGCACGTACATGCACAACATTCTGTTTCTAATCTATACTATCCAAGAGCAAATGATACATTGAACTAGCAACTCAATATGAATCAAGAAACTTGGTAGGAAAAGGGAAAAATTTGAGGAAATTTCTTTTTATTAAGTGATATGCACTTCTGAAGTCCAAATTTTCATCCATTACGCAATTGAGCACTATAAACAACCAAATGTGCAAAGAACTACTATATTTTTTAAAAGAAAATTTTAGTATATAAGACAAACTACCGTACAATATTGAAAAAAATATTTAAAAAATCATCCGATCATTGTTTGTTAAGTAGATCTCCAAAAGGGTCTTGCCAAATGACATATCTTAAGCAGAGAAAGGTAAGATTTCATAAAATCTGGGTTACCCCATCTTCAATGCATTTTCATGTCTACAACTATTATCTTTTAAACATTTTTGGTAATGACTACATGTGTGTTTCCAGGTGTTCTCGGCAATAATCACATATTTTGGGAAACAGAAACTGGTTTTATATGAAATCTACACTTTCATGCTCATGACTCTCACTAAAAGAGAGTATGGAATAAATATTAAGAATTGATACATTGAATAGAATAGAATATAAACTAAAATAGATAATGTTTATATCATGTGAAAAAGTTTAGCTTAATAACAATGATGTCAGGGGATATTAGATAAACTGAAAGTTCTAGGTGCATTTAAGGCATACCACTGACTGATCAACATATTTACACATGTATAATAAAAATTATCTAAAGTATACTCACTAAATCAAATGCGAGAATTCAAAATCTTGGACCAAGTCAAAGTTATTAGTCATTGAAGATAGGAAATACTTCTTATCCATGAGCCACAAGCCAGTTCATCCCCGTGTGCGGACATAAAACCACGTGTAAGATCAAACAAACTATAAAACTATAAAGAAAATACATGCATCGGGAAGAGTATTACACAATGGTTTAGAGAGAAAAAATTTAGGCCAGGGCTCATATATATAATTGACAGGGAGAAGACAAAGTGAAAATAACTCAAATAATATTAATTGAAGTACCGAATAAAACACGTGCATACACACACATGCACGCCATGCACACATGCATGATACTGATGAAAAATAATAAATTTAAAGTTTTGAGCTCTAAGTGATAAATGATAGGGTATAGGGAAACAAATGAGGTTAAATAATGACCATGTCTTATTTATACAACAAATAAAACGTGAACATGTATAATTAAATTTTTATTTAAACGGAAATGATATGAATAACCTCCATAAACAAATTACTATGCAAGGTAGGACTTACAAACCCAGACACGCATAGAAGTTGTATATATTTTCAAGGGCGTGTAAAGAAGTTTTGTGGCGTAAAACAACGGCTGTGGGGGAAATGGTCAGTGGAGATCAGAGACCCGTCCCAGCGTGTGCGGTTGTGGCCTGGCTGTGGAGATGGTGGAGTCGGCGACTTCTCGGTAATCCACTTCTAGCTGGTGTGAGACTAGCCAGATTATCTGGTCCATGGACTTTAGGCCGGTGGTTGCAGCTTCCTGAAGCTCGATTTGGTCGTTCATTATGGTCATGGATGAAGGTGGCGGTAGGCTGCGGGGAAATGGGCCAAGAAGAAGAAATTGGATGGGGAAGGGGAAATGGTTCGAGAAAAGGAAAAAAGAAATAAAGAAAAATGGAATAGAAAAAAAAGAAAAATGGGTAAAGAGAAGGGAAAAAGAAAAACGATAAAATAAAAAGGAAAATCTAAAGCTACTAACTTGCCCTTTAAATTGACGTTTCTGACTGAAATTAACATTTTGACCAGACGGAAGGACCACGAAGTTATACCTTCAAAAAACATGGGTTGCCTCATTTTCAACGTGTTATCAAATTAGTTAAGCACCAAATATGCACAAATGTAGAATTAAAAAACTTGGACAAACTCAAAGGTATCACTCATTGAAGCTAGTGGATACTTCTCATCAATGAGGCACAAGTCAGTTCACCCCACTACGAACTTAAAACCATGTGTAAGATCAAACAAACTATAAAATTATAAAGAAAATACATGCATCGGGAATAGTATTACATAATGGCTTATAGAAAAACATAAAAGTTAGGCCATGGCTCAAAAATATAATTGACTGGGAGAAGACAGAGTGAAAATCACTCAAATTATATTAATTGAAGTATCGAATAAAACACGTCCAGACTCACACATGCACGTCATTCGCACATGCACATACACACACATGATATTGATGAAAAATATGAAATTGAAAGTGTTGACCTCTAACTGATAAATGAGAGGGTGAATGTAAACCGATGAGGTTAAACAATAACCATGTCTTATTTATACAACAAACAAGAAATGAAGTTTTTATAATCAACTATTTATTTAAACAGAAATTATATGAATAACCTCCTTAAAAAATTATTATTCAAGGTAGGACTTACAAACTCAGACACACATAGAAGTTATGTATTTTTTGAAATGGTGTATTAAGAAGTTCTGCGGTGTACGACAACGGCCATGGGGAAATGGGCAGTAGAAATTAGTGTGCGGGTGTGGTTCGGCTATGGTAACGGTGAAGTCGACGAGTTCCCAACAATCCACTTGTTGTTGTTGTTGTTGTTGTTGTGAGACTAGCTAGATTAACTCGTCCATGGACTTTAGGCCTGAGGTTGCTACTTCTTGAAGCCCGATTTGGTCCTTCATTTTGGCAGAGGATAGAAGTGGCAGTAGCCAGCGGAGAGGAGAAACTCAGCGGGGAAGGAGAAATGGTTGGACAAAAAGAAAATAGAAAGAAAAGGAAAAAAGAAATTAGATAAAATGGAAAAGGTAAGGAAAAACATGGAAAAAGAGAAAGAAAAATAAAAAAGGAGAAAAGAAAAAGGGAAAATGAGAAACAAAAAAGTGAAAAGGGAAATTTGAAATTACTAATTTCCCCTTCAAATTGACATTTTTGACTAAAATTAACGTTTTGACCGGACAAAAGAACCATGATTTAGCTTTTTTGTTAGATGAGGGGTCAAACGTGTTCCAAAAAAAGGATGAGGTAAAAGAAGACGATGGAGGAAGTTTAGGGGGCTCCCAAGTCGTCCGCTTACAGTTAAAATAATTGTAGTATTTTTTTATATAAATCATCGCACTTGGAATTCATGCATACCTTCGAAAATAAATCATCTCACAGAGCATTCATGCAAACTTTCAATAAAAATCATCACACACTTGTCTTTCATGTAAACCATAAAAACAAAATCATCATACACTTGATTTTCATGCGTACCAACAAATTAACACGTCGAAACTTTTATCATATGAATATTACCGAATAACGTGTATTAAGTGAAACAAATGTGAGATTTTATAAAACATGGGTTACCTCATTTTGTAAGTGTTATCAAATTAATTAAGCACTAAATATGCACAAATGTATAATGCTTTGTAAACTGTTACTCATATTTATTACTATCTCTATTTGACTAATTTAATTTCAAGAAATGTTTTGTAAATAAATTTTCACATGAGTCATTGATTTAAGAATTTTCCACAGTATTATCAGAAGACACCATTGATTGAATTACTAATGAATAAGAAACGAAAGTTATATATTTTTTAAACTACACTTAAAATAATGGCAATATTTTTCATTAATCATCGCACTTTGGATTCGTGCATTCCATCAATAATAAATCATCATACAGAGCATTCATGCAAACTATCTTCACACACTTGTCTTTCATGCAAACCTTCAAAACAAAATCATCATACAACTGACTTCAATGTGCACCATCAAAATGACACGTTGAAATTCTTATCATATTGGTCTTACCGAATAACGTGAATTAGGTGAAAAAAGTGAGATTTCATAAAACACGGGTTACCTCATTTTCAAAGTGTTATCAAATTCAAAATATGCATAAATGTAGAATTCAAAAACTTGGGCCAACTCAAGGGTATCACTCATTGAAGTTAGGGGATACTTCTCTCATCCATAAGGCATCACCCTTGCTACGGACATAAAAACATGTGTAAGATCAAACAAACAATAAAATTATAAAGAAAATACACGCATCGGGAAGAGTATTACAGATAGTTTTATAAAAAAAGAAGAAGTTAGGTCAGGGTTCATAATATAATTATAATTGACTGGGAGAAGAAAGAGTGAAAATCATTCAAATTATATTAACTGAAGTACCAAATAGAACATGTGAAGACACACACATGCAAGCCATGCACACATGCAAATACACACAAACAATACTGATGAAAAAAAAAGTGAAAGTGTTGAGCTCTGAGTGATAAATGAGAGGGTGAAGGGAAACCAATGAGTTTAAACAATAACCATGTCTTATTAATAGAATTAAAAATAAGGGAAGTTTGTATACTCAATTTTTTTATTAAAACGGAAATTATATGAATCATCGCACTTGGGATTCGTGCATACCTTTGAAAATAAATCATCACACAAGGCATTCATGGAAACCTTCAAGAAAAATCATCACACTTGTCTATTGATGTGTCCATATTATACGGTGATTTTGGGATATTTTGTACTCATTTTGGTATGCTTTTGTGCTTTAGATACTCCATTTTACCTTGAAATTCTATTAGCAGAGTTAATGGTGACTTTTGTGCTCTTATCACTTTTCTAAGGAATTTTGTGAGAGAAGGTAATAATCCAAATATTTGAAGACGATGAAAACTACTTTTGAAGACAATGAAGGCCATGAAAATTTGAATACGTGAAGAAGAGATGGTTACACATAGACAAGAAAAAGAAAACGTTGAAAATCAGCTTACTCTATCTGTCGCGACTCGTGTCTCACGTTTCGTGAGTCGCAGCAGGTTGCTGCCCATATCTACTTTTTAGCTTTTTGTACTATAAATACCATCTTATTCTCTCTCCTTCACACAAATTTTTTCAGCCCGATTTTGCAGCTCTAAAATCCTAGTTTTCTACCATTTTCCTCTTTGTTTCCTCTTTGTTTCCACTTGATTTTATGTTTGAATTTCTATTGTTGTTTTGTATGAATTCCAGTAGCTAAACTTAGTCTTGGGAACAATTGATTAAGGCTTCCAAGCCAATGTCTTGAGAACTATATATGAGCCATTTAATGCTTTGTTATTGTGAATTTATTGTGCTTTGAATTTGGTTGTTGAATGCATTAATGGTGTTTGAAGTTTGAGTATATGAAATTCTTGTATGATTTCTTGTTAGGGTTAGGAGAAAGTAGCTTATTTTCCTCTCTTTTGATATAGAATCCAAGAGCAAGAATTAGAGCTTCTAATGGTGTTGATAGTTAGATAAATGCTAGATGAATGTGATAATGTCGATTTCTTTGGTTGTTTTGTGTAGCAAATGGGAGAAGTCTATGAACGTTTATCTTTCTTGACTAATCTTGTGTAAATGCATGAATTTGTTCAATGTTTAGGCCCGATGTAGTGTTTATAAGTGTTACCAACCTTGTTGATTCTTCGTACTTTATGCCATTAAAGGGATACTTTTAGGCGTTGATCGACTAAAGGAGTCATTAGTGAGGTTTAGTAAGAGATGTCGAATTCAGTCTTGTAAACTACTATCAAAGAAGGATAGAAGATTTATCTTCACAAGAAGTAGTAAAAGTATTGAATAGGTTGTATGTTCAAGGATAGACAAGAGGCTTGGAAGTGGAAATCAATTGCGCCCAAGGTCCTATAACTTGTGTTTAATCTCTTCGTAGTAGTTTGTTGCATACTTAATAGATCTACTTTGCTTGCTACTTAACTTGTCTTTAAATTCACAATTTAGAAAAATCAACCAAACCCCCCCTCTTTACATGCTTATATATGTATGTACATATGTATGTATGTATATATGTATGTATGTATGTATATATAACTAATAAGTCTAGTATTTACCCTTATTTGAGTAAACCCTTAGGAAAATCTCTCTTGTTCGTGGACGACCCTGACTTGTCATTTACTACTTATTCGTAGTTGGGAATAAATTAGGGCTTATAAATTGTATTTTTGAGAGGTACGACGACGACCTACCATCTATCTTGCAAACCTTCAAAACAAAATCATCATACTCTTAATTTTCATGCTTACCATCAAAATGACACTTTGAAAATTTCATCATACGGGCTTACCGAATAACGTGTATTATGTTAAACAAATGTGAGATTTTATAAAACATGGTTTACCTCATTTTCAAAGTGTTATTAAATTAGTTAAGCACCAGATATGCACAAATGTAGAATGTTTTGTAAACTATTTTACTAATTTAATTTTAGGAAATGATTTGTAAATACGTTCTCACATGAGTCATCAATGTATAAAATTTTCACAGTATTTTTAAAAGACAACTAATTGAAAATCAGTGTATAAGAAACAAAAGTTTTAGCGATTAAAAAATTAATTAATTTTTTTTCAAAGAAACAACACATGTTATGATAGGGGGTTTTGGCGGACCCCTACCTATTTATTATTTAATATAAAAAAGATACAGTGAAGAGAGGGACGTAATACGTTATCTCTAAAGAAATATAATCCGTAGGTTTAGAATAAAGAAAAACTAGATCAAATGTTTGGTTACATTGTGGGAAAAAGAAAATTAAGTGTACAATAGATTTTAAATCCTGATGTATGGACAAGATGCCACATCAAGCAGGATTTTTCCTTGAATATCCTTGGGTAACCGTGCAAATTCAAAAGTGTTATTTTCTTGAGTGGAGCTTACTATTTTGGCTATCGAGTCCGCTACACTATTGGCTTCCTGAAATATGTGCTTCAGAGTGAAAGTGAAGTCCAAAAGAAGTAATCAAATGGCTCTAATGTCTTTTGCACAACTCCAGGGTTCCTTGAATATTCCATTCAGTATGTAGAGGAGGTTTTATGAGTCACTTCGATCTCTAGTTGCTTTATTTGTTGTTGAGAAGCTAATTGAAAACCCTTCTTTTTAATCACACACTACTGATGCAAATCAAGAGGCTAAAAGTTAAAGGAATAGTAATATTATGTGACTATTTAATGGATTTAGATTAGTATCCTTTTCCTTATTTAGTTAGGACTCATGCACACTATATAATGTACCCCAGAGCGTTAATACAAACACATTATTCTCATTATTTTTAACAAGATATTAGAGCTTAAAAATTTTGACACCTAAACCCTAAATATATCCGCTGCCGTCTTCCGCCAGAGCCACTGCCATCAAGACGCGCGTTAATTGCGCGCGCCGTCACCGTCGTCTACTGCTCCCTACCAGGTTGTAGCTATCTGTCCAATCTGTTTCCTTCCCGATCTGCTTGGGGTGGCGTCCACGAGCCATCGCCTATATCCACGCGCTGTCGCCAGTAACTCTACGCGCCGCAGCTTCTTTACCGGCAATCTACTGTTGCTGCCGATCAGATCTAATGTCGACTCCTACACCTAGTCTCGGACTTGGTCCTGAATCCGAATCTACCCGTGATGCCGCCAAATGAGCTCGCATTGTTGTCGAAGCTGTGGCCAACAATCTACATAATCAATGCCACCGACGTGATTGCAGATTTACTCAAACACTTGCAATTGCAATCTGGCGCTGGGCTATCTGTGCCTCTTGGTCGATCTGTGAACTCTCCCTACTACCTTGGTCCTTTTGATGGTCCCATTTTTTTTATCAGTCCCGTAGTACTGAAGGGTGAAGAAAATTATCTTGAATGGGCAGCTGCAATTTTGGTGATATGCTAGCTTAGAAGAAGATTGGTTCATTTGATGGAACCAATAACAAACCCCCGGATGGTCATCCTAATGTAGATGATTTTCCCAGAGTTAATGCTCCTCTTGTTTATTGGGGCGTTCAGACTATAGATCCACCATTGTGTCCTTCTACTAGCTATTTTTCCACAGTTAAGGAATTGTGGAATGATCTTAAGGCACAATTTACTCTTGGGATTGGTCTGAAAATCTTGCAGATGCGTGATGATATGTAGAACTGTGGGCAGAATGGCCAAATTGTTTCCATTTATTTTGGCAAACTGAAAAAGCTGTTTGATGATTTCAACCTACTTCAGCCTCCTTTAGTTTGCACCTGTGAAGGTTGCAAACCACTATGCAAATGCAACCATGCTGCTGCTACCTTCCAAGAACGTGAGAAAGATATGATCCATTAATTTTTTTATTGGTCTTGATGAAGGCTATCACACCTCATGATTCAACATCATGACCATTGATCATTTTCCACCGGTCATGTGTGTACATGCTCTTGTTGCTCAGGAGGATAATTAAAAAGCCATTATTCGGTCTCAGAAGCCTTCAAATGACTCCATGGCATATGTTGCACGATGCCCACCACCTTCGGGTTCTTCTGCAGTTGTTCTCACTTTAGTTGATCGCAATAATTTTTCATGTACACATTGTCATCGAAAGGGTCACGACAAAGATACCTATTTCAAGCTTACAGGATTTCTAGATTGGTTAAAAAGTTGAGGGAGAAAGCCAATTCCACCAAGAAGACCGTGTCAGCTCTGCCGACTGACACGGGCATCCGTCCACCTCCACCGCCATTTGCGGGCATTTCTGTGTCGCCGCCGGGTTATGCGGCGGTGACCACTCTTAGTGCCACTGCATGTTCAGATTTTGGTTCTCTATCTAATGACTAATAAAGTACGACCCTACATTTATTTAATTAGTGTAATAGTGTGTCTAACTATGGGTCACGAAAGTCTACTTTACCATGGATTCTTGATTCGGGAGCTTCATATCACATGACTTGGGACAAGGGTTCTCTTAGTGATATTACTACTGCTATCGATTATGTTAATGCTATACTGCCTGATGGATATCTGTCATCTACTATAGAATATGGTTCTATTTGCTTCAAAGATGCTACTCTTACTCATGTGTTCTATATACCTACTTTGCGATGCCTTTTATTATCATGCTTAAGATTTTTTTTATCTTCCTTAAAATGTCTAACTTTGTTTACTGAAAATTATTGGATTTTACAGAAAATCAGCATGAGGGCTATGATTGTCATGGGTAAACAGCAAGGGGGGGATAGTTATTGACTTCGTGTGATGGATACGCGTATTCTTCCTCCTACTCTACAGTCTATTCTGACAGTTGCTTCAAAGTCTTCTTCTAATTTATGGCATCATAATCTTGGACATCCTTCTTCTACGGTGTTTTCTTCTGCTTCTACTCTTGATTTTAGCACAAAAAATGCCTATTTTCCTTGCTCTTTTTGTCATAGAGAAAAATAGACTAAATACAATTTTTCTTTGAGTTCTTTGAATGCTAGTTCATTACTTGAATTAATACATTGTGATGTTTGGAGTCCTTATAGAAAACAATCTTCTAGTGGTGCATTTTATTTTTTAAACTATAGTTGATGATTATTCCCAAGCATTCTTGGTTTATTTATTAGTTTCTTCTGATGTAGCTTCCAGATTTATTGAATTTTGTGCTTTAATCAAGAACCAGTTTGGGCGCACAGTTCGTTGTGTTTGTGCTGATAATATTACAAAATTCCTTCCTTTGAGATCATACTTTGCTGAATCTAGTATTATTTTTGAGACATCTTGATTGATTCACCACAGTAGAATGGTCGTGTTAAACACAATCATCTCCATTTCTTACAACTTCATATTTGATTAACTGGACACCGACAAAGAAACTCAATGGTCGCACACCATTTGAGTTAATCTACGGACGCAGTCCAAATTATAAGTTTTTTTGGGTATTTGGATGCCTGTGTTTTGCCTCCTACATTCCCTGATATCATGACAAGTTTGTTCGAAGAAGTCACTGATGTCTTTTCCTTGGGTATCCTGCCGGAAAGAAACGATATCACCTTCATGATTTGAAAGAATTTGACGGTGGTAGAAAAGAGAGAAAAACAAAAGTCAGGGACATACGCTTTTCCTCCTTTTAGCGTCTCTCTCTTCCCAATGTCCCATTACTGACATTCTACTCCACTTCACTCATATCAAACCGCTTCCTTCACACAATCACACAGTAGGTTCCCATGCCTTTTCTGCTTGATTGATGTTTTTATTTTATTTTACCTCGATTAACTTTTATAGGTTATAGTAGTTTGAAAGTGATTGACTTCGGTCTACAAAAACAAAAGTAATATAACCACATCTAGAAACCATACCTTGGAAAAGATGGGCAAGAGGACTGTTGAATTTAATGGAAAGTTGAATGTTTGAAGTGATGTATGAGGTGGACTCCATATGTATAATCATTACGAACCGTTGTGAATTCAGCTTCAGCAGGTGCAACATCGCATAGAAGTCGCCCTTACTGACATTGTACGGGTGACGTTGGATCATCTTAATGCGGGCCTCACAACTGTATCCCTCTAGCATAGAAATTGGCTTGTGTTTGACTAACTACATGAGCGACGTTGTGTGTCAATCAATTTTAGTGATATTTGACCGACATATGACCGACGTCGGCTAGCCTTAAAGTGGGCCTCACCATTTCAGCCCACTAGCATAGCAACTGCCCTGCGTTTGACCAAAACAAACATAATTGACCTTAATAGCGGCTAATAGTATATAATATACTACTAATTGAAATTTATAATTGTCCATGAACTTTATTAACATCCGGTTTGATCAAAATCAATTTTAATATAACCGGTGAACTTTTTATTTTTTACACTTATGTCCCTCCAAGATGGTGGGGGAGGACGAAATGAAAAATTGAAGATACCCAATAATCTAAATCACACTGTCACAATCATATTGTTCCAATTTATCCATCAAGGAACTAAGGTATTCTTCCCTCATTTTCATTAATATTCCATTAATACCCTTACGATAAGCGTTATTAATTAGAACGATAAATTCCACAACATAGAATCACACGAAATTGCACATTTTTTCTTTTTTATGAATTAAAAAGATTATGAAATTCCGTCCATCAAATTTTTTAAAGTGCTAGTACGTGGTCAAGAGTAATTCATAAATGATTATCAATAAGTATGCAATGGTTAATCAGAAGATCTAGTTGAAGTCTCTGTGAGATCATGCCAATTTCTTTATCACTTTCGGAGATCATAACTTTGACTAGCATGGAAGGTCCCATCCGGGACGATTGGAATCGAATTTGGGACTCTTGGTATACTTTTAAATTTTTGCACTTACCTCCCTCCAAAAAAGTCGGAGAAGTCAAAATGCGAAAGTGGACATACCCTTTTTTATAATTGTGCATGATGTTCCAATTTGGTCATGCACGTGCCAATGGAACGGGACCAAAATCTTCTCAGACAGTGTATGATGAAACTTTGCGAAAATTACACTATGACCCAAACTTCCTTGCATGTTCACTACAATTTAGAACTCTGCTCCCGAACGTTAGGAAAAATGTTTGATATGGAGATTGTGCATACTGTCTAAGAGAGGCGCACACCTGAGTAATCTTCCGTAAGTTTTGTTAGTATTCCATTATTACTCTTACGATAAGCATTATGAGAACGATTATTTCCACCACATAGAATCACATGAAATTTCATATTCTTTGTTTTTCATTAAATAAAAAGGTAATAAAATTCCATCCATCAAATTTTAAAAAGTGCTAGTACATGGTCTAGAGTAAATTGTAGATGATTACTTATAAGACTTAGGTCCCTCCAAGAAAGTGGGAGAAGTCGAAATGAAAAATTGGAGACAACATTTTTTTATTCACATTTTCAAAACAATGTTGTTCCTATTTGGGCATAAACGGGCCGTTGGAAGGGGCCGCATTCTTAACAGGGAGTATTTTATAACACTTTTCAAAAATTAGACTTTGGCATATATGAACGATGTCGCAAATGCGTCGCATAACGAACCACTTAACAACACCCTACTGGCATCGGTCGACAGCTGGAACCAAAATTTTGAACTAAAATTTCACCCATCCTCATTTTTATATCAATAATATTCAGCACTAACACCTATTTCTCATCTCCAACACATTTCCTCCTGACCAACCCAACCCGACACCATCCTTTCCATTGACACCATTACAACCACTAAAGAGCCCAATATAATTTGTTCTCTCAAACATCAACAAGTATCCTAAGGATGGAGAATTTCCGTGTTCAAATTAGTTGAGGTAGTTTTCCATCTATTCCATGTTCATTTAGCAATTTTATTAACGTGCCTTCTATATGTTTTTCCCCTCATTTATCACTAATAGAATATTTTCATAACGTATGATGATTATGTTACATGTTATATGCTATATATTGTTTGTGTTTTCAAGATAATGCCATGTTTGTAAGGAGTGAGAAAAAAGGCTTAAATTAGGGCTGATTGTGGACAATAATCAAATCTTCATATGAACACAAGTTGAATATGCGATGTCGGTCACAATTCATCATCCAATACAATATGGGGCTGAATGTTGATCGACGTCACATTGGCTAAAAAATGACTGAAAGATCTATGAATCTCCGACGTCGCTCATCAGTTGGACTCAGGGACTTCGGTCTATCCTTCATGTGACGTCGCTTTAAAGCAGATCATATACTTTTTCAATGTGGAGATTAATGTCGTTTGAACTTGACTATATTATGATTACATCATTTGGGAACTACCCAATTCTAATATAAGTTTTTTTTCACGTGTATTTTTCATAATGGGACAAAGAGAATTAACGATGTACTTTCAACATAAACTTGTCATTTCTCTAGTTCCCCTGACAGTGTTAATGCCGAGGTTCAATACAATTAATCTTTCAATTTCACATCAACCTTATGTATTTTAATATATTCTAACACGTATATGTAATATATTTTCTCAAGTTATATGGGTTATTTTAAATGTAATTGATTCCCACATTGTTTGAACAACAATTGATTTTTTATAAGGTTTATCAATTTCAAGGGTTTTGGATTATTCAATAACATGTAATGGCTATCGATGTATGATTGTTTGTGTCATTAAATAATAAATATTATAATTTTGTACGAGAATCAATGTCTTCATGATTTATCCGCGATGTCGTACATACAGGTGAAGAGACGGCTTATTACCTAAGTCGCATAAACTGGCATCGATTTTTTTTGGATGTTTCCCCCTCAAAAGAATATCGTATTCATTAGTTTTCCAAGTCAGTAGCCACACGATGTGGGTGCCCAAGAGCATGCAATGTCGTGGACTCTGCGATGTCGCTCCTATTTCCCGAGACATCGGCTGGCGCAAAGTCGCATCTATCCTCTCCTATCACAACGATTATTTACCCACGGAATCAGTTCTTATACATGCCAACATTGACCTAAACGAAGTCGCAGATATGGTCGCCTATCGCCAGTATTCTTGCTTGGACCAACTTCTTTCACAAAACCTGCCGATTTCGGTCCAAAACCGAAGTAAAAGATACTTTCTACCTCGGTTATGAACCCATAAAAAAAACTTACTTTTTACTACAACAATATTTACCTAAATTTCGTTTGGACTAAAAATGAGTTAAAAGGTCCTATTTTTGGTAGTGTTTGGTGTTCGTGCAAATATTTAGAATAAACTCATCACACTTGGATTTCATGCATACCTTCAAAATGACATGTTGCATATTTTATCATATGTGTCTTACTAAATAACGTTTCATATGTAAAAAAAAAGGGTAACCTCAGTTTCTTTTTTTAAACCATTAAATGATGGGGGAGTTTAATTAATTGGTTCCCCAAACCACCTCAAAATAGAATCAAAAGATACAAACCAAACTGTTCACAAACTAATCCAGTGAAAAATGATTTTTTTTGTAACTAAAACATTTAGCCAACAAAACAATTCCTTTGACTAGGTCCCTTCAGATTACATTGTTTCCCTTTGCCTGATCACCTTCTTGAACCTTTCATGAAACCTGAATCAGAAGATCCTTCATGAACCCTGATCACCTTGTATCTTGCTCACCTGCAAAAATAAAAAAATAAAAATCTGAGTAGCTTCCATTCAAAATTCATCATCCACATTCTGGATTCTGAGTGAAGGGATTTTAGATTTATCAAGTATAATCAAACCACAAATCTCCCTATTCAGTTGTGCAAAGCTAAGAATGAGAGTTTGTGGATTCCGAAGTGTTTGTTTAGCTAAAAAATCAGCTGGGTTATTTGCTTGTCTAAGAATATGCTTAATGTTAATTTTTGTGGTAATTATATTAATTTGTAAGGCCTGATCATAGAACTCCCACAGTGCAATCGTTGGATTGGTTATAGAATTGATGGCGTTTGCGCAATCCGATTCAATGGTGAATGGATTTAGAGCAAAAGCTTTTCATGAATTCAAAACCATCCCTATTGGCTAACATTTCAGCATGTAAACTTGATTTCTCATAAACAGAGAAACTTTACCTTTAACAAGGTCTCCCAAAGTATTACAAACTACTATACCAATTCCACAATGAGATTTTTCAGTTTTCAAGGCAGCATCTATATTAACCTCATACCCTAAAACTGGTTTTTGCCATAGAATCTTGAAGATAGCTGGTTTTTTGTGTTTTTAAAGTGAGGAGTAAGACCAACATTTAACAATTCTAAATCATTTGGAATATGCACTGTGATCGAATTGATGTAAAAGGCCAGAAAACATTCATCCCTTATGTTTTTAATGATAACATTAGGGTTGATTGGGATTTTTTCATATATAAACTTATTTTTGGACTTCCAGATGTTGCAACAGACCAAAGAAGGTAAGATAGTTATCATTTTAGAGTGCAAAGAAGTTTGTCCCGGCGTTGTCCAGTAAAAAGTTAATCTATCCCATAATGAAACAAAAGCAGGTACTACCATTCCCATCCAAGAGTTAACTTTTTGCCAAATGGGGGAGAAAGCTTCACATTCATGAAAACAATGAGAAAGTCCATCACTCGAATCACATAAATGACATTTTGAAGCTAGTTGAAATTTCATAAAACATAAAACATCATCAAAAGGTAACATGGAGTTAGTTAATTTCCACAAAAAGATTGAAAACTTACTGGTTATTCTCTTATCCCAGACCAACTTTAGAAAATGCAAAACGTACCTTTTATTTTTGAGAACCGAGAAAGCTGATTTAAAAGAGAAATTACCCCTTGGATCCGATTTCCATATCATCCTTTCCATTCTTCCAGTTGTGAGTTTTTGCCTATAGGATGAAAGCAGGGATATGCAAAGGTACGGAACTTTAATCAATATACATGTATGGTATAATGGTGAGTCTGATTTTAATATGCCAGTTAAATAGGAATACGATCTCTCCGGTACGTATTTATAGAAGTAAGAATAATATACAATGGATTAGGTTTCGGAAAAAATTATGTCCAGTATAATTGTAATATTTTAGTAAAATAATATACGATATATTTTACTTTTCTTTTCCTAATTTGAATTTGAACTTTAATTCGCATTTTTCTTTTTAAATTTAGATATTATGACTATATAATATCATGGATCAACATTTCATATTTATAACTAGATAACACCCGTGCATTGCAAAATATTATTATATAAATATAAATATATATATTTATTTAAATATAATTGAATTAGTTCGTAATTTTTTTAATAAATATCACTTTAACAAAATAACATTATCAATATCATTATTGCATCCATACAAATTAAATAGGATATGAAAAATGACCAAAGTTTGGAAATTTTGATTGTAATATCGTGTCATTGCACGGTTTATGATAAAATATATGTTTATTATTATCATACAATTTTTAACAAATATTTAAAAATTTTAAATTACATGATAGTTTTTATTAATTAAACTTTGAGTTATAGATGTCCATTTCCTTCTTCTTCCAATTTTTTTAATATAAACTAGTGGAGAATGGCCTATTAAATGCATTGTTCAAAGGCGGTTCCGCTTAAATTTCCAGGAACCGCCTTCTGGAGAGGGTTCCAGGCTCGGAACCAGGCCATTCAGGGCACCCTCACAAATCAAAGGCGGTTCAGTGTCATTGGAAGGCGGTTATAAAAGAACTGTCTTCCATTTATGTGAATCAAAGGCGCTTCACTGAATAACTGCCTTTAATTGAGAACAATTAAAGGCATTTGTGCAAAAGTGACTTCTATTGTGTGGTGTTCCGGACTCGGAACTAGGATACGAATCGAGTTCCGAGTCCGAAACCTTTGTGGCTGAGGCTTCATGAAAAGATGAATTTTGTTCGAAGCTCATAAGTTCCTCTAACTTTAGTTCTGACATAGGAACCATGTTCAGTTCTTTGTGAGGTAGTAGTAGATAAGTTTCAATATCGGAACAATAAAAATGGGAAGCTTATATTTAGTGGGTTCAAGCCTCACAATTTGGAGAATAAGTTGTGAAGAGGCAAAACTCATTCCTTGGGTTTTCTCGTGGAACTAATTCGTGAAGGTATTTTCAAGTCAATAAATTTTTAGATTTCATTCCATTCAATTATATTAGTAATTGGTTGAACTAGTGTTTTATATGTGGAATTTATTTTCCGAGGGGAATTGGGTTGGATTAGGGTTTATGTTGTGTGTCATATTCGTTTGAAACCATACTCCATTGTAGGTGCGTACGCATACTCTTTTAATGGATAGAATTGAAATCATCGGTGTCGATCACCGATTGCAGGGATTCGCCTGATTATATTCCTTGGTAGAATCATTTGTTTCTTTGGATTTCAAACAAGCATCGAGGAAAGGCAAGATCCATGCACATTGCCCATGTAAGGATTGCAAGAATGATGCATATGTGGAGAGGAAGAAGTTGCGTGAGCATCTTATAATGCGAGGTTTTCAAAC
>JAULKM010135874.1:0-18851 GCA_032355605.1 Rubia tinctorum
ATCGTGTAATTTGGGACAAGAAGAAGCAACATGACCTGAGGAGTAACACCATTGACACCGTGGTTGATAAAAAATAGTCATAAGACAGGAGACAAATTTTTTTTGCCTTTTTGAACCCGCCGCTACAGTGCCGATGAACAGTGCCATTTTTTTTTGGAAAAGGTGGAGAAGATTTTTGAAAAGTTTGGTAAGAAAGATAAAAGCTAAGAGTATTTAGTGAAATCTGACTGATCGGAAAAGGAGGGGAGAAGACTCGAATTTTTTGTAAAAGCCAAAGAATATTTTGAGAGACCTGACTGATACCATGATAGAATGTAAAACCCACAAATAATTGTGGTTGTGTGTATTCATATATATATTGAGTATAAAAGGTATACAAGGTGTTATCAGATATGAAAAAGGATATATACAAAACCAATCAGAAAGGGTATTTCTTTCTTGACCTAATTTTAATTCATTTAATATTCTATTATAGAAGATCCTTCAAATTTTTGCAGCGCCATTGGCGTTTGCCGACAATGTGATCGAGTTTTCGCTGAACTTTATGGAATGCAACGGCGGTTTGGTCAATCTCTTCCTAAATATCTTTAGTGGTAATATATGTTAAAACACACACATATATATATATCAATACTACCGCACGTGACATTGTTGGATTCATGCTAACATGTAGTTTTTTGAATTTTAACCTTTGATGCATTGTTAACTGTCAAACTGTTAAGAGTTACACGCCGACGACAAAACTATAGATTAATAAAATTATATGATCGTGTTTAATTTCTACATGGTATCAATTGATTTTATAATATAAATTTAAGACTTTAGTATGGTATTAGGGGTAAGAGTTGATCTGGTTGACCCAATAAACATATATTCTTTTTATTTGACCTGCGATCCACTGCTGTCTATGTTTGTGCGGTGAATAATACTGGAAAAAAACTCCTCTATATATTCGGAGTGAGTGAGAGGGAGGGAGGGAGTCGTAAAATCCACGTGCATTATATCACCATTTTATGCATCGTGTGTTTATATTTCCTGCCATTGTTGAGGAAGTTGGAGATTCCAGAAAAAGGATCTGCCAATTATTTGTCTGCAATTGGAATTTTTGATAGAAGGACAAATTGGACAAGAGCATTAAGCGGGGAGACAATAAATATTCTGCGTACCTATCCCTAATGGCCCTAAAATAGCTTATGAGAATGAGACTTTTATTAAGGCTGTTGTTAAAGATCAATGGAAGGTAAATATTCTTCCTTTTTTTCCTTATTATTAATCTTAAAGATTGGATTCTTAAGGTACGTGTTGTATGGGTGTGTTTGGCGAGGTTAGAAATGGTTTATCTTAAAAGTAGAGTCCGTCTTTTGAAATACGGTCTTTCCATAAGTCATGGAAAGACCAAGGTTTAAAGTGCAAATTAGAATAAATGAAGATAAAACTTTCGGGTTGTATGAATCAGGTTATAAAATTTATAACTACTACACATTGCATAATAAAACTTTAATATTGCAACAAAGACATTTTACCTTTTATTATTATAATTAAACTTCGTTTTTCCATAAGCCTATGGAAAGACCGTTTTTCCATAAGCCTATGGAAAGACCGTTTTTCCATAAGCCTATGGAAAGACCGTTTTTCCATAAACCTATGGAAAGACCGTCTTTCCCAAGGTTTTGTCTTAAAAGTGAAGTGTATATTTTTATGGGAAAAAATTAAAGTGAGCATCTTTACTTTTAAATTAAGTTAGATTTTCTCATAAGCACAACTCTATCGGCTCTTAATCTTTCTATGCAGATGGAGTTGCTGGGGGAAGATATGCCTTTTGGAATTGTAGAATAGTTGCTTTAAAAAAGAATGTATTTTTATTTCGGACTACTTAAAAACGTCTAGTATCACGTGACATAACACAAGTGTACATATATTTCTTATTTCTTATTTCTTATTTCTTATTTCTTATTTCTTATTTCTTATTTCTTATTTCTTACATGTGAACTTATCAATGATCTTGCAAATGAATATTTTATAGTGTAACAAGAGAAATAGTTGACTCGATCGATCATAATACACGACAAGCATAGCGATCCAGATTTAATCATCGTAGCATTTTGAGGAACCGAACCAGTCAATGCGGACGATTGGATGACCGACCTAAACTTATCATGGTACCATCGAAATTTTTGATATTAATTGTCAAAATACGAGGTGTGAACAAGAAATTGATTTCACCACAGCTACAAAGTCGAGTCCATGGGACAAATCCACATTGGATTCATGAGGGCTCTAGGATTACAAGAGGACGAAGCATTGCCTCCGGAGATCGAGGAAGTCATCGTCGAACGCCGCGGTGCATACTACAACATCAGAGAGACTCTTAGGGAGATTTTCAGGCAGAACAACGACGCCAGATTAGGATATTCCACATAAAAAATGTTAATGTCCTACATCGGTGGTTAACCGTGTTACGACTCAATATATAAGATCATGAGTCATCTCTACATAGTACCAATTTGTTTTATAACAGGAGCCCATGATTCTACTGTGGTATCAGAGTCCATGGGCCTGTGACCCCCTTTATATCCACGTTTGCGCGATGATTAATACCGTTGCACGTGAGGGGGCGTGTTAGTGTCTCACATCGGGTTGACAGAGTTACGACTCAATATATAAGATAATGGGTAACCCTTGCAATGCACCAAATGATTTTATGATAGTAGCTCATGATTCATATTTGATTTATGCACGTCGTTAATGAATTTTTCACTTCACATTCATCAAATTATGATTAGTTCCCCACCACCAACACCTCCCCACACACACACAACATACTTTTCCTCATAAATTTTTCTACGGGACAAATAAGGCTCATATAAGTTTGTCTATATTGATTTTCGGATCAGGTCAAATTCACTGGCTCAGTCCAAACTGACTCAAAAATTTTGATCATAGGAGGTTGGGACAGGCAAAATTTTAGGATGGACCTAGTCACATCATCATTTTGATCCAATCAGATCTAATCCAAAGTCAAATATATTATTTGAAAATTATATCAATTATTTTAATAAAATAAATGGGTCACTTTGGCCAAGAATGGCGCGGCCCACACGTTTTGATCCGATTTAACCCGATCCGAACAGACTATGGTTAATTTTGGACCGAGTCGGCCATTTACTTATAACCAAACAACTTTAGTTGTTTGATTAACAACTAAAAACTACTTATTTGATGACGCACAATCCAATGCCTTCTAGTTTTAAAATACCTAACCTTTGCTTAAAATCACAATTCCATCAAACACACCTTGTACCCACGAAAAGGTTTAGATTGTAATGCCAAGTATGATGTATAATATTGTTAACAGGTATTGAAGGAGAAGCCATTCAAAAACTACTTCTCCATGAGAGTGTTTATGATTAGGGAGTTCGATACCCTTTGGGAATTGTTGAGGAGTTTTGTGATTAGGAGGATTCATGAGGTAGAGTATGAAGAAGATGTAATGTCGTGGCTATTCAGATTGTCCGATGTGCTATTCTATTCGGGAATACCCACACATTTCATGTGAGACTACATCAATTTTATCAGATTGGGGAATGATAATTTCTTCGACTAGGTCATGTTCTTCTAAACCACTGGCTCAGGAGAACAGAACCTATAGCCTTTTGATTCATAGAATGCCATTTATGATTTTTTTAAACAAAAGAGGAGTAAAATAGAGGTTGAGCTATGATTATTCAAACCTATTTACAATTTAATTTAATTTATTCCATTTTAAAACATGTGAAAATGTATTTTAAATTGGGAAAACAAGATGTAAATATCTAACCTTTGTTTTTGGGCCCATCAGCTAATTATTGGTGTGGGCTTTTTAGAGTTGAATCTACCAGTGTTATGAATAAGAGAATGATTTGTAATAGAAAATGGACCACAAAAGAAAAGATAAGTCTATGAACCAGAAATGTCATAAAAATATAAGAGTTGCTAAGTTATTTCATGTACACATGTTACTATCTTACACCTAATAGCATATAATATTAGTTTTCAATTTGGATGGGAAAAAAATCCAACCTCCACACATGCACCCTCGATCCATCACCACCTGCCAGAATTCTCACCAATCGGAAAAACTCACCATCACGTCATAACTTTTCCATCGAAAACCTCCCGAATCTCCTCGCAAAACCACTCATCACTATTAAACCATTACTCGAACCACGATGAAATCGAGCCCACCATCCCATAACCTATTGCGAGCGCATCACAAGAAAAATGGTATGGCAGCAATAGTGGTTGCTTGCATCGGTGCTCGATTCACTAGCATTGGTGGATGATCTATTGCGCAAGCGACCCATCGCTACCCACGCCACTAAAGCAATCAGCTCACTCCCACCGTCAACGTCACCGCAACCACCACTATAACCACCATTAGACTGCCATCACCACCACTTTCACCGACGTTGGGCCACCACCTCTACAATCACTTTCTTATTTATATACAAAGATATAAAAAAATGATACAAATACATAACGTAATATAGCAAAATACAAGACAAGATTTAGGAGTGATTAGTGTATATTTCCTCAAGTTTATTTTACCCGTTATTTTCAAGACATGTATTTTATTATTTATATATTTTAATTAAAATTTATGAATTTTTATTTTTAGAACTCCATTCAAATTGGTCAACTTGACTCTTGAGACAGAAGAACTCGGTCCACTTGACTGGAGAAATTTATGGGTAATTGTTTGAATAATAAAATATTGCTAACCAATTATATACATAGTTGAAAACGGAATTCTTTGCAATTAATTTCTATAAATAAAACAACTAATTATAGTGTCTTTCATGCAGGTCCGTTATATGTCCATTTAATTACATTAAGAATCACATTCCCTCTTCAATATTATTTTATAAACGCTAGTAGTTTCACTTATTCAGTTTATAAGCATGTTGTTGATGTATTAACTAAGTCCTTGTACTCTAGAATCTATAGTTTATCTATATATCAGTTTAGTTAACTTCAATTCAGTTTAAACCAGTTTATCTGTATTTCAGTTTAGTTAAGTTCAATTCAGTTTAAACCAGTCTACTCAATTCAGTTCAATTCAGTTTAAACCAGTCTACTCAGTTCAGTTCAATTCAAACCAATCTATTCAATTTAGTGTAGATAGAAATTGATGAAATTTAATTTAATTTAGTCATACACTACAATTTTTCAACACATTCATTTTTAGCTCAATTCAATTTAATTCAATTTAATTCAATTCAAATCAGTTAAATTTAAATCAAATCAGATCAGTTCGGATAAACGCTAGAGATAATGGTATAAGCCAGGTAGCACACAGAATTCAATTGACCACTTTTTTCTTTCCTCTCTGATAAACTTCCTCCATCAATAACAGATTGTTTATTCTTTCTTGGGTGGTTTTTGTTTTGAGTCTATCTTTTAAGAAATGGTGTTTTCATAAGTTAAAGATCAAATTTAAACTGTAATTAAAAAATTAAGATAAAATTTTCGAGTTGCATTAATCGAGTCATAAACTTATAAATATTGCACGTTGTATAATAAATTTTTAATATTGCAACTAAAATCTCTTACATTTTTATAATTTTAATTCAAACACATGTTTTCATATACCTATATAAAGATGGGTTTTCCCAATATTTTGCACTCTGTTTTTGTTAATTAGTTAAAAGTTAGATGAAAGAGTACAATTTTGTTGTAGTTCATCTAATCACATCTCATCTTCTTAATTATACCTTTGAAAAACCATCTCACTCCATTGACCAAGAAGAATTATTGAATCCAATTCAAACCCACTTTCCATCCACAAAAATAATACACAAAAATATCGTAAACAAAACGTCCAAGAATCAAATCATGCAGTATTTCTTCGGTTCTAATGATACATTTTTCATTCAATTTTAGTAAAGTACTTCTGATTATAAATTTTAGGTAACGGAAGCATAGAAGTAATAATATTATATGACGTATTGTTAAATTTATTTTTTAAATATACAAAATTTAAATTATTGACGATAAAATGTATTTTTGAAAATGTTGATAAAAAAGTATGCCAATTTTAGATCCTGTTCATGCAGACGGATTTTTCATTGAATTGAGTTGAACTAGAATTAAACATAATGGAAAATAGAATACAAGATCAAAACTAGGCTAAATATTCCGTAGTATTAGTTCAAAACGTTACTGAACTGAAAACCAGCAAACTGGTGATAGCTGTGCCGATTTATTTTAGCATAGATTACGCAAAAAACAACTAAATTACCTACAAACATCAAACTCCGAATTAGGAGAGATCACTATTTGAATTTAATGAAATCCAACAAATTCTAAAACTCCTTCCATTTGAATAAATATGGACGCTCTCCTAAAAATACCCAATTGAAGTTTGAGAAATCTCAATGTAGATCATCGACACCGTCTCACGATATTGGGTATATAATTGCTATAAAAAATAATCTAAAGTTCACACATCTTGACAGAATTGTGGAATAACAACAAGATTCATCGAACATATGTAGCTTGAAAAACCAATAACAACAAAAAATCAACAATAGAGTTCCATAACTCTGGATATTTCTTATTAACGATAAATCTACGGTTCACTGTTTTTAATAGAAGTATAGCTTGAATGCTAAACATCTACCTCCTCCATCCCACCAGTTTTGACCATTGATGCGTCTGAGACCCGAAGTGCGTTCTCGATCCCTTGGCCTTGATATGCAAGGAAAAACAAGCTCCGAAGTGTCTAGGAGAAATTGTCTAATGCGAAAGTCAGTTTTCCCTCTCAAGTAAATGAATAAAATAAATTACATACCTTTGTATTTACATTACCTAAACCCTAGTGATTATGTATCAATGAAACTCTTCTGCTTAATTCGTCGAAGTCTAGAGTCGACCCATCTAGAATAATATCCTTATTGGGCTGTCCTGGCCTTCTAGATGTTATTTAAGTAATTGGGCCTAACTGCCCCGCTGGTGACAGACTAATCTATTATCAACCATTCTATTTTTTCAAAATCAAATTTAGTATATTTTCACTATTAATGTAAGTTAGTATATACTTCTTTCGTCCCACTCTAAATTGAAATATTGTTAAATTCATCTTAATATCAATTTTCTAAGTATCAATGTTTCATGTAAAATTGTTATATGCAACTAGAGATACTGACGATAAAAAATAATCATTGAACACCGTAAAAAAAATATAGGTCAAAACGTATAGGACGAGGAAAGAGTACGTTGTAAGGCATGTGCAGTGGTGGTCTCTTAATTTTAAGATATCACTCCAGAGACCGAAAATGCCCACAGTGGGGTCTCTAGAGTGGTGTCTTAATAAGAGACCACCCAAATGGCTCTTGGTAAGAGCCCGGGTCAGAGCCCATTTTGTCAGCGAAAAGTTGATCTGCGTCAGTCAAGGGGGCGCCCACATGCGGCCCTTTTTTCCCCTCCAGAGACACGTGACACTCCCTCATTCACCCACGTATCCCACTAAGCCAGCTTTTTAAAAAAGATTCTGATGGCTGGGCCACGTGTCCCATCATTTGTTTTTTTAAATCTGAATTTTTAAATTTTATTTTAAATTATGTAAAATATTTTTTTAAATATGTAATTTTTTTAATTTGAAAATGTTATTTTAAAAATGTATTTTTTTTAAAAATCTGTAATTTCCACCCATAAAATCTGAAAAAGAACAAAATATATAATAATTTTTGAAAAAACGAAATTAAATTATTTTTCTAACAAAGGACGATATATAAAAGAATAAAAAAATTATTTAATAATTTTCGAAAAAAATAAAATTCAATTTTAAATATTATAATGCATTATTAAATTTCACATTCAACTTATTTTGGGTGGATAAATTTATTTAGATTAAATGGTAATGATAAAATTAATGAGCAAGATAGAGAAAATCAAGTGGGGTCCATGAATAGTAGTATTACAGAGTGATCTCTTACCACTGTGGTGGAAAAAAAGAATGGTCCCTTAAGTGGTCTCTTGGAGTGAGGTGGAAGAGAGAGATTGAGAAAAATAATATATTTAATTGGTAAGAAACCACTAGCGGTGTCTACCACTGCCCAGCAATTTGTTACTACCTTGAATGAACTGTTGCTTGAATAACCAATTCAGTGACATATCCTTATTTTATAGAAGATGACATTTTTCTCCGTTCACTTGAAATAAAGTACTATTTGATTTTTTTAAAGAAAAAAAAGTAGAAAATAATCTTTATATGACCATCGATTTTTTTTCAGTAAATTCAAGTATAATTCTCAGTTTTATATAAGTTCTGATGTAACTTTGATCTCGTTTAAAACACCAACGTGCGTCAGTTTCATGCGAAAAGATCAAACTACCCTTATAAATTAAAGTTCAAAAAATGTGAAAAGGAAACTTTTGCCCATCCCACGTATGTTATGCCATCTCCGCTCGATTCTCGTCCCAGATCCCTACATTCAATCTTCCCGCTAAGTTTATGAGCCCGGAAGACATAGTAATCGCTTAGACGAGAGTGATTGGCAACAAAGACAGTAACTAATTTTATGTATGGAAAAATGATTTTTTTTCAAAACTTTGTAAAAATAATTAGACCGTTCATATTCACGTGGAAAGACGAGGTTTGATTAAAATAATATGAACTTAGGGTTTTATATTCTGCAATAACTGCAAGTGAAACATTTGAATTTGAATTTATAAGTTTTACTCTAAATATGAAATGTTTATAACCAAAACTAGGCTTGTGAGTTTACCCAAATACTAGATGTTAACTTGAATTTGACCCAGATTTTAATTGCTTTAATCCATGATTTTTAAAAAAAAATTCTTGTGGTAAAATTGTACTTGAATCATTGATCTTTCTATAACTCATAGAAAGATTTTTCTTTCAAGAGACTAATTCAAAACAACAATGCATGCTTAACAATAAAAATCATAAATAACATTAAAATTCTTGAGTAACCTCCTGTTCGCTTATAAATGTTGATACTATGATTTTATTTTTTTCAAAGTGCAAATATATTTAGAAATAATGTTGTTTTACAAATTATAATCTTATCGCCAACAATTAGTGCTAGTGTTTTTTCCCCGATGTTAACCTAATCTGTAAAGAGGAATTTACGTTTTGGTAAATAATTGAGGAAAAAAAAAGATTATATCGGAGAACGGTTGGAGTGGAAAAAAGAAAAGAAATATTAATATTCTATACTTAAAGTGTTGATGGATTCCCATTGTTGGGGATGTAGCTCAGATGGACCCCGCATCTCCATTTATTTTTAAAGTGTTTGAAGCCACAGCTCACGTGCTTTTTGGATAACTATGTTTCTGGCAGGAGACACGTAATTTGCCAAAATATTACACGCTCCATCGTTAGGTTTTGCAAATCACTGAGCCCATTTGATAAGTGACAGTTTTTGGCCACTTTACTTTTATATGGAGTACTCTTTCCATCATCTTATAATGACTTCTCTTTTATAGTCCGTCACTTGAAAAATGATCTATCCATAATCATATTTTGAAAAATGATCTATCCACGAGACACGCAATTTGCCAAAATATTACACGGTCCATTGTTTAGTTTTGCAAATCACTGAGCCCATTTGATAAATGACAGTTTTTGGCCCCTTTACGATGGTCTCCCGTGAGACAGCCTAAATTTTATGCAGGGGTCTTTATACAATTCTAGTTATAATCTAGCTCCAAAGACCTATTTCTAATAATTGTACAGGGATCTAATATTTTTTCAAAGGTTTTTTGTCCAATTTCCCCCATCATTTTCCCGCCTGCAAAGAAAAATAAAAATAAAAAGAAAGAAATATTATAAAATAATTTTAAAATGCAAATAATTAATATGATCATCAAACTGAAAATTATAAACATCAGCAAAAAATAGCAGAACATCAACAAAAATTCATAAAAATCAACTAAAAATTAGAGAAAAAAACAGCAAAAAATATATTTAAAAATTAAATAAAAATTGATAAAAAATTAAAAAACGTCGACTACAACTAAAAAATTATTAATTTAAAATCATAAAAATATCAACAAATCTTCATTTATCATTTTTTTAAAAAACTACAAAAATCAACTTATATCAACCAAAATCTAAAAACATCAATTCCCATCACCTACACTTCACCTATAAAATGAAGAACGCCGACATAAGGAAAAAAAACTACAAAAAAATCAAGAATGAAGTGCTTATATAACCCCCAGTTCTTTGTTATGTGCAAATATAACCCTGAGTTTTTTGAAAGTGCGGATGTACCCAAAGTCATTGAAGCGAGCATTTGTACCCAAAAAATAGGAGGAAAAAAGGGGTTATTCGGGTATAAGTTTACATATTTTGGCCGGTCATGGGTATATCTGCACTTTTGAAAATCAATCATGGGTATATTAGCACTTTTGAAAAATTGAGGGTTATATTTGCACTTTCCAAAGAACTGAGGGTCATCTAAGCATTTTACTCAAAAATCAACCTATGTCACTCAAAACTACAAACATCAACTCGTATCACCTAAAACTCATCGAGAAAATGAAAAAATCAACATGAGCGGGAAAAAAGCAAAAAAATCAACCAATATAACCCAAAAAAACTACAAAACATCGACTCTTGTCAACTACAACTCACTCGAAAAATGAAAAACATCAACATCAGAAAAAAACTAAAAGCATCAACAAAAAAACTACGATACCTCAAGAGTATAAATTATTCACTCAAAAAGTCATAAAACATCAATAATTGTATTTTAAAAAAACTACAAATATCACCCAAAAGCTACAAACATCAACTCCTAACACTTGAAACTCATCCAGAAAATGAAAAACATCAACATAAGAAAAAAAACACTACAGACATCAACTCCAATTACCAAAACCTCATCCTGATAATGAAAAACGTCAACATGATTTTTTTAAATTACAATTATCAATTTATATCACCGTTTAAAAATTGCAAAACCTCAACTCACATCAATTAAATCTCACCCGTATAATGAGTAACTTCAACATAAAAGGGAAAAAACTATGAACACCAACAAAAAGCTACAGTACCTCGGGAATAAAAATTCTTCATAAAAAAATGACCAAGGGATATTTGAACCCATGACACTAATCTCAAAGTTTAGAGCAATAACCACTACATCAACGACTCTTATTGAACATACACTCAGTCAAATAATATTAAACCTCATTATGTACATCAAGAATATAAAATATTCAAAATAAAGGTCACACGGAGATTCGAACACGTGACTTCAACCTCAAGAGTAAGAGTGTTAACCACTAGACCAAACAAACAATGTTGCCACGTAGCTCAGTTAAGTAATAGTTAAACATTAGCAAGTTTTTTTAAAAATTTATTTACACAATATTAAACCTCACTTCACATGTGGAGAAGCTCAGTCGTCTACTGTCCAACGTCGCCTACGCTGTTGTCCGCCGCCGCCGCAGCCTCATCTGCAGAGCGTGTCTGCACGCGCAATCTTCTTCCTCAAAGACGTGCGTGGATCTCACGCTCACGCCATCGCCTCGTTCTCGCCAGGCTTCTCTGTCGCCAAAACCCTAGATCCGCCATCGCCTTCACCTCTCTTGCTGAAACCCTAGCTTCGGACGCTGCAATTATCCACCGTTGCCTGCAATTATCCACTGTTGCCTGCAATTATCCGCCGTTGCCTGCGGTAATCATCGTCGCCTGCAATAATCGACTTCTTTCGTCGTCGTAGAGCTCCTTCGTCGCGTGCTCGTCGCAACACCGATGTCGCAAAGTTCCTCCGCAGCGAGCTCGACATAGCACCCTCGTTGCAGAGTTCCTCCGTCGCGAGCTCACCGCAACGCCATCGTCGCAGAGCTCCTCCGCCGTGAGTTCTTTGCAGCGCCATCGTCGTCGATGATCTAGCGCCGAGGTTTCGCGATGGAGCTCCGATTCTCCGGAGAAAGAAGAGGCGCGGCAGAAAATCGACAGATATCGGTGAATTTCCAACGTAAATCCGGCAGAAAATCGGTGAAAACCGTAGGCCGGTGGTAGTTTCTAATCGGCGAGAGAAAGAATGAAACTTCTTATAGTTGTACAATAAACCATGACATAAAGTTTAGGCTAGTTAAAACAAGACTTTGTGTTACTTTTATCTACAATTCTCTTTCCATCATCTTATAATGACTTCTCTTTTAGAGTCTGTCTATTGAAAAATAGCCTATCCATAATCGTCTCTTGAAAAACGATTTTTCAATAACTTATGAAAAAATCAATGTTTAAAATATATATTCAAATAAATCAAAATATAAATTTTGAATTGTATAATTGATTTTTCAATAACTTATGAAAAAATCAATGTTTAAAATATAAATTCAAATAAATCAAAATAAAATTATGAATTGTATAATTGAGGTCATAAATTTATAACTACTGCAGTTGTATAATAAAATTTTAATATTGCAAATAAAACCTTTTACATTTCTATAATTATAATTCAACCTCACCTTTCCATATACATATGAAAAGACAACTAAAATATTTTATCTTTTTACAATTCTAATTCAACCCCACATTTCCATATATATATAGAAAGGCTCTTTTCCAAAACTTTGCCCCCCTTTATCTTAGGATGATTTTTTAATGGTTTCTTCATCTAAATTCTAAATTATTTTCATCAAAATTATTTTTTATTCTTCATTTCAATATACATTATACGTTAAGAGCCCGTCTCTTGAAAGACGGTCTTTCCATAATTTATGGAAAAACCAATGCTTAAACTGCAAATTAGAAAAAATCAAGATAAAATTTTTGGGTTGCATTAATCGAGTCATAAACTTATAGATACTGCACATTGCATAATAAAATTTAATATTGCAACTAAAATCTTTTACATTATTTCAATTTGTCTTTTCATATGCCCATGGAAGGATGATCTTTCCCAAAATTTTGTCATACATTAATTTTTAATAATTTAGGTGCCTAAAAGTAGGAGCTATAAACATGTGACTGTGTGATTTTAGTCCTCTATCTATTTAATTGGACATGAATGATCTCTTAACGTTTCCTTTTTAGTACTAGTAGTCCCTTTTTAAGCTTATTTCATGAAATTTTAAGTTGACTCAATTGTTAAAAGTAATGAGCTAATTTTAGAATATACTTGAAATTGGAATCATTTTGCAATTATTGAACTATAAATTTGTAACATATGTTCCAAGCAACTAAAACCCATTTCTTTTTGTTTCTGTGCATCAACACTATAACTTATTTGCCACTGAACCAAACCGTCTTCTTGTTAGGGTAATTTTATTAACACTTTTTATATTAAGGTCTAAAAAATAGTATTCCATCTCTTTGTTGGGACTAAAAACGTATTAAAAGTTTAGTTTATGACAAAGTTTTGGGAAAGACGGAGTTTAATTAGAATTATAGAAATGTAAAAGATTTTAGTTGGATATTAAAATTTTATTACGCAATATGTTGTAGTTATAAGTTCATGACTCGATTAATGCAACCCAAAATATTTATCATGATTTCTTCTAATTTGAAATTTAAACATTGGTCTTTCTTATGGAAATACCGTTTTCAGGAGACAGACTCATAGTTTATAGTTGAAAAACAATCATAAATATTGTAAATTATATTTTAACTCCAAATTTAGATTATATTTTAAATTTAGTCCTTGTTACTTTTGCCTATTTAGTTAACCACAAACTATGTGTAATAGCTTTATAAGGAGGATTACTAATGCCAAAATCACAATGGTAAGGATCCTTTATGCCACTTAATGGAAAGTCGCATTGTTTATAATTGAATGGTTCAAAGTTCAAAACACACATCTATCAAGAATTGTGAACATTAGACCAATTTCTTGATGGGGATTGCCCAACGTTCTTAGCTATTCAGATGGGTGTAGTTTCAGCCTCCAAAGAGCTTTAATAAATTAAATGGTGATGTTTCTTAGTTAGGTCATAGATTAGGATGTTAATATATAATTTGGTTGATTGTATGTACTCTTTCAGAAAAACGAGACGAAAACTATCATTTTTATGATAAATGACTTTTGCCTAACTAAACTTAGGCTCTTTGAAAACAGTTTCCCCCCAAAACACTCACGTAAATGAGTGATGGATATATCGGCCCCTTAACTGTTTGCAATCAAAAAATTGAAACTACGTTTATTGGATCAATTGAACTGTTGGATCTCTTACAAAATGTAAATTAGCAAAGTCAATGAATGCGTTTCCGCTGATATTACTCCACCCCCTATGTCACAATAAGGTGACCAGACAACTTAAAACTTCCTAGATTCAAATTGAGAATGAAAAGGAAAAAGCATAGTAATGAAGTGCATGCGTGTTCCTATTTTGAAACCATCGTGACTTTACTTCTGCAAGTAGCCAACAAGCTATGTTTTTGTCCTTCGTCATCATGGACCTGGAACTTGTGTTGGACCCTTCATCTTGTTCTAGGTGTGGCACGAGTTTGGACTGTGACTGAAGATGAAACTGTAACCGAGTGTGAAATTGTGGCAGAAACATGGGTTTGTAGGGATGGAATTTGAAGTGTGTTTCCTTGTATCGCCATTTTTGGGCTCTTTGAAAATGCCATTCAATACTTAATCTTTGCTATTTAAGCGCTCTATAAGATAAATTTGTTTGATAACTTATTAGTCCTAACTGTGTTAAATAATAAGTATTTAATTTGTAAGTGTATTTAATAACACAATTTGTAACATATTAGGAAAATTTTATAATAATATTTTTTATTAAAACTATGGGACAATTATTGTATTTTTAAAATGTTAAAGTTGCACTTTTTAACCCAGCCACTATAGTCTTTAACTTAAATATTATACTTTCAAGTATATTTTTTTTTAAAAAAAATTAACTATACGGTTTTTATACTTTTACATTCAATAATAAATTTAGAGAAGACATTCGTTTTCCAAGATTTAGCCAAGAAATGGTGGTCTATATTAAAAAGATAAACCCAGGAAGCATAGATCTAGTTTTCCCGTTCCGCCTGACTTGTGTGTTTATGTTTTTGGATACATATCAATATAACCCTACCTACTATTAAATATCAATATAATTCTTAAATAATTTTTATTGCAAAAATAACCCTAACTAGTTAATGTAAGTGCCAATATAACCCTCGGACCCCATTTCCGGCATTGACTTTCATTTTCCGGCGTTGACTGTATGTAAAATGTCCAAAATACACTTTATGTTAAATATGAATTTGAGTTGTCCAAAATACCCTTTGTCTTCTTGGCGGTGATGTTGGCGGTGATGAATAGCGCCCCCAATTCCGCAGCCATCACGACAAAGTTCACTCTCTTGGTGTCAACGAGGAAGAATTTGCGCGTCTCCAACATGGGCTCCGCCACCTTCATAGGCTGGTAGCCCCCCGTGAAACCCTAACCTGTGAATCCGCCGCCTCCGCCTCTGCCTCCGCCTCCGCCTCTGCCTCCGCCTCCGCCCACAACCCCAACCTCGCCGTGAAACCCCAACCCATGAAACTGTAGAGTCCGCCGATTGACGCTCAATGGAGTCGGAGTTGGGGTCTTCTTCTGGTTCGGAATAAAAAAATGGAGAACGGCGGAGGGAATCAGTAAAGATGGAGAAGAAGACGGTGGATAGTGTTAGGGTGGAGAAAAAATTAGGGTCGATGTTGATTGACCTGCGAATTCACCCCCTCCAGCCACCCCCGACGTGATTGAACAGTGAGTATAAATCTGAAGAAATGGAGCCGGCGGAGAGGGAGTATCTCTGATGCTTAGCGTCGACAGAGAAGAAATTAGCATCGACATCGAAGTATCTTGACGGAACCCTCGTCGGCGGAGTATGGATCTGAAGAAATGAAGTCGACGGAGAAAATGGAGAAGAAGAAGGGGGAAACGAATAAACATCGGCGGGAGAAAGAGGGAGAAGAAGAAGGGGGAAATGGAGACAATAGGGCATCAATGTCATTTCACAAATTTTCTTCAATTTTTCAATATTTCAGAGGGGTAAAATAGTAATTTCACTGAATTCCAGGTAAAATTGATCGGAATGGGTAGTTTTGCACTTATGTCAAATATGTAGGGTTATATTGGCACTTTGAAACACTGAAAGGTTATATTGGGACTTACGTGTAGTAGGTAGGGTTATAAAGGCACTTTTGTCTTTGTTTTTTAGTGCGCATGTAACCCCTGAGATACAAATATAACCCTATATATTTTAGTAAGTGCACATATAACCTTGGGATAAATTTTAGTGCAAAAACAACCCTAACTACTTTACCTAAGTGCAAATATAACCCTAAATACTATATTCCGACACTGACTGGCCATTTCCGGCCACTGCCTAACCAAAAATGACCAAAATGTCCTTTCATCCTAATACAACATTTTAAAGACAAAAATGCTCTTTGCTTCTGCCACCTTCGCCGTCGTGCCTCTTGCCGCTAGGGCTTCCTCCCGTCACCCCTCCAACCGCTAGGGCTTCCTAACCGGATCCATCACAGATGCTGCCATCCGGCTTAACTCCACATCCGACACCTTCAACCTCCAGATCTGCCACCACCATCTCATCCAGCCACCCATTTCCCCCTCCACGTCCCGTCGCGAGCTCCACCGTCCCACCACCCAACCTCGTCTCACTCCTTGTCCCGTCGCTCCACCATCGCCCAACCGTTCCTCTTTCTCTCCCCCGCCAACCCTTCCTCCTCCTCCCCCAAAATTTAGCTTCTCTCCTACCATGCCCGCCAATTCTCAGATACCAAAGATTGAAAATTGAGAGTTCAAAATTGAGCTTCCCAATTGGGGAAAGGGGAAGGAAGAAAAGCCCACAAAGGCAAGAGATCGAGGATGGGAGAAAGAGTACAATGATTTGATGTGATTGGTAACTGTGGAAGTTGGAACAGAGGTGATGAGATGAGAGAAGAAATGTGACAATCAGCGGAGAGGAGGAATTGAAACGGCGGAGAAGGAAGGAAATGGAGGAGAAAGGGTTTGGAAAACCAAGGGTAAATTCATCTTTTTAACATAACCGGCCTCAAACTGTCGGAAAAAGTTATATTTGCACATACATCAGCTACCTAGGTAGGGGTGGTAAATTGAGGGACGTGTCGAATACAGGTTGGGTAATATGGGTAATGAAATATTATGGGTATGACCTATTTCGACCAATTTTATAATGGATAAAAAAATGAGTCGGGTAAAAAATGGGTTGATTTGAAACCTGTTCAACCCGCGGGTTGAAAATCCCTCAATTCATGAATAAAAAATGGGTAAACCCATCAGTTTTAATCCATATGGGTAAAACATAAATTCATATGGGTTGACATATAAATTTAACATTTCTTATGTTTTTTAAAATTAATGTTTTTCTCTTTACTTAAGAAGTCTGATAATAGCACAACAAAAAGCTTAATGGCTAGCAACCCTGGGAGTGGGTACTTCCTCTATTTAAATCTCACATAATATCATGACCTCACCCTGCATATTGGTATTAGAGGCTGAACTTTTACCCATTTTCAGGTTTTCAATGGCCGGAGGCAACATGATCTATCCGCCGAAAAATTAAGTATAATGAGCAGCAGCAACATGCTTTCCAAAAAATTGTGAGGACCGCGGTTCATATTGCAAATTGAAATGGGTAAATCCGTGGGTAAAAATTCACGGGTTTTACAATTTTATCGATTTGCGATCAATCCGGCGTTTGACCAATTTTTCATTTTATCCGTTAATCCAAATTAATTCAGGTTTAAAAATAAATAACCTGTTTGACTCGCGGTTATAAGTCAATATTGCCAGGGGCGGATGTACAAGGGGGCTGGAGGGGGCTCCAGCCCCTGCCAAGCTAAAATTTACGGGTATTTTTAGGGTAAAAATTTTTTAAATTTTTTTTCAGCCCCCTCCGATATAAAGAAAAATTGACGATTTTTTTTCTTTGCAAATCAGCCCCTCCACGAATTCTTTCTGGCTCCGCCCCTGAATATTGCTTTCCTATACCTAGGGTTATATTTGTTATCACAAACTTATATTTACACACACTTATGGGAATTCCGTAGGCTCCGTATCCACTTTGCTCTTGTTTTTTTCAAAGATAAAGGTTTGACTTGTGAAACCATTCCATTTTGAGTGTTCATCCATCTCGCCCATCGTGCCACCCTGCCGTGCCGTCGGCCCCAACCGATTCCACGTTCCCAATTCATCCACCCGTACTCGCCGGCAGCTTAATTTGCTATTGAACTAGCTTCCTACATGAAAGCTCCAGGTACTGATCTCTCTTCTTCTGTCTTTGATTTTTCAGTTGATATTATCATTATTACGCCCAACTCGTTGTCGATCAAGTACTTTATCTGGTGATCTCAGCTCGTGAATTGCATTTCTTTTGCTTAGATGAATTTTGAGATAGAATTTGAGATCAAAGTGACATGATGATCACCCGAAGTTTAATAATTTTAGAGTAAACGAGTACGGAGTATCAGAATTTGTGAAGTATTTCGCTCTCAGACAAGTCGTATTGTGAAGTATATTATCCAAGGACACGGCCAATTGGGGTAATAACTGGGGATCGTATGTACACGAGCGTATAGATAAGCTTTTGCATTATTTTTTAATATATGAACAGTTTATTTGGTAACAGTTTGTTGTCCAGGAAATGAAGTAGTGTGGTAAACGTTTTGGAACATCAATGGCTACTTTGTTCAGAACCGGAATTTGTATGTTTATAGCTCTGATAGTTAGCTATTCTTGATATCGAATGATGGATTCTTCTGTTTTCGGTTACAGGAAAGGGTTCTTATTTTAACATGCCGGCTTTGGATGTTTCCCTGGCATTTCCTCAAGCAACTCCAGCATCAATCTTCCCTCCCT
>JAULKM010135884.1:0-18848 GCA_032355605.1 Rubia tinctorum
CCCCCAACTTGGTTACCACACACGTAGAGTGACTTCTTCGTGTGCTTGTTCACTACTTTAACACTCGATAAAATCCCTTTTCTCTGTGGACGACCCCGATTTGCCACTTTCTACTTTCTAGTAGTATAGCCGCAATTAGGGCATATAAATACATCTTTGAGAGGCACGACGACGGCCTCCCACTCTTCTACTTGTACACAATAAAGAAGCAACTGTGACGGAATGTTGGTGATAAGATTATGATCCATTTGAGGAAAGTGGGGTTATACGGTTTCTGCAATAGCATTTCGTCGCTATCTTCTAGAGTTGGAGTTACCCCCCATCTCCATGACATTCACGGCAAACTGATGGGTAAGATTTATGTGGATTCTTTTTACAAACAATCAGCTGATATAGTAGTCCCTTCCCTTGAATCCAGAGTCGCCACCTTAGAGGTCGGTGTACAAAAATTTCTCCAAGAATCCAAGTACCAGAGATCTTGGTTCAACCACATGGAAAAAAATTTAGCTATCAATTTCCTGATGTTGTCGCAGTCGTCGGAAAACTTTCGACGAACCTCAATTGCGATGTGCAGGACATAGATGAGGGTACATACCTGTGATAAGGATGAATCAGCAGTGGATGACGATCCATTTATCTTCTACAAAGAGTATACCATCTTCCACAACCATTCATTCTATAGACCCTCCCCCTTTCTTGTGGAGTGAAACGTTGGGCATTGAAATGCACAAACTTCACCAAATTCTGCTTCTCACAAGGTAAATAAACTTGGTAATGTTTACAATGGTATGACATCCAAAATTATGAATGGGAAGCAATACTATTTTCATGCACAACACATGTTTGACAGAATGCCTCGATGAGGGAAAACTTTTTTAAAAATCATTTTAAAGTTACGAAAACCATGTTTGATGAAAGATGATGTAGTATGGCATGCTCATGCTCCTTTTGTAGAATATGATGCTTGTGAAAATTTATTAGGGTATTATTTATTTCCTTTGTTTTGGCTAAGTATTCAACTACATCAATGTGATGTTGTAATTCGGGGCAGTTCTATGGCTCTCTATGTGTTGTATTTAGGGTTTTTGATCGTGTGGAAGGGATTGCGTGAGTGAACTTTTAGGAATGGTTTTATGACTTCTTCGAATGGCTGTGTGAGTTAAGTTTTTGGAATAATTGTATAACTTCTTGGAATGGTTATGTGAGCTAACTTTTTGGCATTGTGTGAGTCAACATGTATATCATTTACGTTCTATGAGTAGCTCACATAAATATGGCTCATATTATGTTATATGTTTGACTTTACTTTTTCAAATGACTATTACTTTACATCTTGTAGATGCCGCCAAAATGTGGAAAACTAACCACGAAGAGGAAGCGACAACCACCCAAGAAGAAAGTTGTTGTACCACCTGAGGAAGAGGTAGGAGAGCAAGAACCTCCAACCAAAAGGATTCCATTGAATATCCAGTTTGAAAATAAGGGAATATCGCAACACGAACCAATAAAGGAAGACAATGTTGAGGGAGAGGAAGGTGGTAGGTCAGAGGAAGAACCCCAAAGTTCCAAGGAAGATGTGAAGGGATCCCAAAAGGGGAGGAAAGTGAATAAAGAGGACAACTACTTGTCCAAGGTGGGAGGTCAACATGGTGAGGGATTTGACAAGTTCGAGATAAAAAGTTGGTGCAGGCAGTGTTGAACAACGACTTGTTAGTCCGTCATGCTTGCAAAGGAGAGCAATCTCGTTCTTGTTGCTTTCTGGTTCCAAGAAAAAGAGGTGGTTTCCACAATGGATGACATGGACGACCAACGGGAATTACGCATTCTGGCACCGCATCAAATTTGGGTCATGTGAACACTGGAGCGATGTCCACGACAATGTAAAGGAAGAGTCATGGAAGGATGTATTGGTAAGGTCTTGATTAATTTTTGAGTCTCTCCTTGTTCATTTCTTCTTTTAAAAACACATGATTAAAGTCTCCTTATGCATATCTTTCATTATAGGCAAGCATCATTACTGAGAACATATTGACCGAAGTTCAATTGAAAATGTTGAAGAAAGATGTGTACAAGAAGGCGAGAGACAAACATAGGAACTGGAAGACAAATGTGGCAAACAAATACTTACATGATGTGGACAATTGACTTAACAAATCGAAGGTGAAACCATGGTAGAAGTATAAATGGATGGATGGGGAGGAATGGAATTTGTTTGAGAGAAGGCGCCAAACAGACGAATTCCAGGTATTATTTTTTTTAAAATTAGAGTATAAAGCTATTGATCTATGGTTATTGGATTACTTTCTCCATTAACAATTTTGATCCTAACCCAATCCCTACCCTTAGGCAATTTGAAATATGTTAAATGCATCGTCTAACGCATGCATAATGGTGCCCATCAACCCCCCCCCCCACACTTAAACCTTTACTCGTTCTCGAGTAAACAAAAACAAGAAAAGATCTAAGAAAAGATATAGCATGCAAAGAGAAGTTAGCCAATACATTCAACTTATACCCAAGCTACCCTAGTTCCCCCAAAAAAGTAAGAATCTCACAACTCTCACACTCCCCGAAGATACTAAAGTAAGTTAACCACCGAAAATATTGTGAAGAAAAAGGTAAGAACAAAGATAAGCGTCGAATTAGCTTAATCCCCCGAATAGTCCGCCAAAAGTAATCCAAGAGTTGTTGCTGAAAAAACTACCAAGGATAATCCATAAAATCTTCAACTTGGTTGTAACTAAGGATAACTCGAGATTCTCAACTTAGCTACAACCAAGGATGATGCCGAAGGATCCTCAACTTAGTTTCCATTTTCTCTCAATTTCCTTCATTTTTCCTAGGACCCCTTTCGGGTTTTCATCATAGCATTCACACATTTTGAGGTCACCATCACACCTTTTTCCACACGACCTCTCATTTTTCCTAGGTTTTCCAACCTCGCCGTGCCTAGCCTCTCATTTTTACCTAGGCTTTTCAACCTATCTGGGCTTTCCTTCCCATTTTTGCCTAAGTTGCCCTTTCAGGTTTCCAATTTAGTTAGGTATGTATTTTTTCATTTTTTTTTCCAATTATACAAAATGCTCTTTAAAGTAGATATTAGCTACATAGAAAAAATCAAGAATCATAAGTGTTATCTAATCCCCTCCCCCACACTTAAAGCTTGCATTGTCCTCAATCCATATATACAATCATAGAACATATGTCAAGGGAAGGAAATAGAAGAGCATTCATAATGAAAAAATGAACATTAAAATCTACCCTTGGTGGAACAATTATGGATTTTAATTAACATACTACCATCACCACAATAAACTACCTCAACCCTCTGATAAAGAAAGTTCAATCACAACCACTATATCATGCACTACAAATCGAATATAGAATTGAATCACATAGGAGAGTTACCTCTTAGGATTCGATATGTGTGTTTCAAGGGTTTTGAAGGTAAGTGGGTTTGGGTGGTATTTTGGTGGAGATAGGGAAGAAGTGGTGATTGAGATGTAAGAAGATAAGTGAGCTTCACAGGTCGTGTACATCTATATGCCCCATTAATTTAGGGTTTGGTTCTCCTTCTTATTCACCATTTTGAGCATCACAAACCATGTATGTCTACATGGTCCATGAGTGGGACTCCCTGTTTGCTATTTTTCCTCCAAAAACCACATGCTTCCTAAAACAAACATGCACACCAAGTGTAATAGTGTTCCAAACCCAAAAACTAAAATAGGAAAACACACCAAAAATACTAAACATCTACAACACTATGCAATGGGACGTCTTTCCTCCCCTACACTTACAACACACACATTCCTTAAATAAGAAACATGATATGAATAGAAGGGAAGGTAAACAAAATGATAGGCAATCACAACTTCCCAATCCATTGTTCCCATCTCAATATCTTTAAATCTAGCCCAACATGCAACTCAAAACAAGCCACTGTGAATCCATACTAAACAAGTTTCAATCAACATCCACACAAAGAAACAACTAGTGTGCGGTCCTTGGTTGTGTATTTGGTGGTGGTTAAGATGGTGAATTTTAGTGGTTTCTAATGGTTTGGGGTAAGAATGGGAGGAAAATGTGAAGAAAAACAAACTAATCTAATTTTTCAAAATTCGGGTTGCCTTCCGAGAAGTTCCATATATTTAAAGTCGTTGGCACGACCCTAATGTTGTCCATATGGTACGGATTTGTACCCCACCACCATAGGTAACAAAAAATGGAGATGTGGGGGTAACAATCTTCCAAGAGGAAGATGTAGTAGAGAAGGACACAACCTTAGGGGAAATAGGTGGTTTGGAAGCTTAGCATATTCAATTGGCTTTTCTATGGTTTCCTCTAAGGGTTCTGAAAATGAGGGAGTTGGTTCTATAGGTGGAGGTTGAGGTGAAAATATGCAATATGATGAATTAAGTATAATCACCCCTTCCTCAACTTCCTCACTTTCAACAAACCACTCCCCATCCCCTTTGTATTCATCTACCAAAGTCTCAACCTTAACTCAGGATGGTTCATTTTCGAAACATTGGGCTTCTAGTTTGCTCACCCTTTCAATCAAATCACTCACTTTCCCCTCAACTTTCTCAATGCTTGAGAAAAATTGACAAATCTCTAATGTCGCTATGCAATTGTGATTAAAGTAACTCACTACTCTTAGTAACATTAGCTATAGTTTGCAAAATTTCTCCATAATCCGATTTGGAAACTAATCCCAAGGATTCGTTTTGGGGCAACGTATAATTTGGTGAATTCCAACTATCAAACCCAAAGTAATGGTTTCCCGATGCATTTCCATACCACGAATTCAAGTTACCACTAAACCTCGAATTTAGAGAATCGTGATATATATGGGTACCAATCTTGATCCCATCGGCCTTGGGAACCAACAGCTCCTACCTTCTCTCATTTGTGCTCATCCAAGAGGAAGACTCCGTAGGGTGATCACAATCACATATCCTACAAAATCTCACTAGTTGAGCCTCTCTTCTTCCATAGTCACTCAACCATGGGAAATACTCTGTAGGATGATCATAATGACACACCCTACAAAGTTTCATCCGTTGAGTACTTTCTCCCCATTTTTTTTCAATTAAAAACACAAACAAAGAAAACACACAAAGTTCAAAATCGTAGTGCAAGGGTCCTCGGTTTTCTCCAATAACTCAAGCAATACCTATTCTGAAAAATAACAAATAATCAAAAGATAAACACTAACTACTCAACTAACACACTATGCAAGTTAACTCCTAGACCGTAAAACTAACATCCCTAGAAATGGCGCTAAAATTTAACTTTCCCCCTCCCAAGCATCATTAATAAACAACTTTTTCATGGAAGATCTACTAATAACCGAGAGGGAGACGATGTCAAAGATAGAATTTGTATTGTTGCTCCCATTCCTACTACTATACTACCAATAATGGTAGATAATGTCAAGTACCGGGGTCATCCATAGAGATGTTAGAAATCTAATAATCAATTAAACACAACCGTGGTTGGGTCCGACCACGTGTTAGGAATAAACGGTGTTGTGAAAACAGTCATTGAGGGAAGTTTGTACTAGCAACTACTAGAATGAAATTGATCACAAGAATTAACAATATAAAACTAATACTCAAGGAATATTTTCATAACATGGTTAATGTTATTTTGTTCATTGATTTCATCAAATACAATAACTAAACCCTATTCTAGTGTTTCTCACACGTGGTGCGGACAATGGTCAAAACTTCCCCTTATCTGTCACATAGAGGTGCGCGTATAAAAACTTCCACCAGTATCGCATCCGTGACTAGGAGAGTGAATCAATGGAAATGGCTCATTGTGCAGGTCTGATTCCCCCCCCCCCCCCGTGCGATTAAGTCCAAGGCAGAACATCACAAACAAACTACCTCTAGGCCTACATAGGCAAAGGAAGTGTCTTATCGATGGCTCTAGGATCAATAAGATAATCCTAGTTTGCTACCTAATATATCTCTACCCACAACCCTTCGGACCTCATTGGTCGGCTAACCAGATCATGGTCCACCGTGTTGATTAACAATGGTAACTTACGTGCACACTCCCAGTTACGGACTATCGCCATCCCAAGCGTATCTAGGTTTCCTTTACCGGGGGGTAGCAATAGTTCAACAACATGAAAGTAGACTTAGTTGTGTGCCAACCAAGTGTGGAAATCATGCAATTTACAAGAATTATAAGAACAAGCCAACATAACAATCACAAAACACATAGAAATAGGTAGATCTACAAATCTCACAAAATGAACATTAAAACATGAATACAAATATTATTCCCAAGTAAGATCCCTACTCCTTAAGAAATAGATATATGGAAAATATTGAGTTAAGGGTCATAGATCTAGGAAAAATAAGGGAAAGAAAAGAAAAGAAAAGAGAAGAAGAACTCTAGAGAGAGAACTCTCATCTTCCTTCTACTTAGAGAGAGACATAAAATCTACATCATCCCTACTTAGTTAACCCTAGAAGACTAAAGGTTCCTATGTATAAAAGTAGGGAATTGGGCCTTGAAAAAGGCCCAAAATAGGCAAAAAAGTCCTAGCAGCTGCAAACGGCGCAGGGAGTGTAAAATGGCACATGTCCTGCCAGCCGGTAAGCCTCGTGCTGACACGGGCCATGTGTCTTGGTGCGGGTCATGCCACTCATGCTGACACGGGCCGTGTGTCCTGGTGCGGGCCACCGGCTGGTACTCTATTTTGAACTTCTGAATCGTGTGCCCCATGTTGTTTGGCGCAGGTCGTCGACTGGTCTTTGCATTTTTGGAGTTGAAACGAAATGAACCGTGTAAATCGGAATGGTCTGTGTCCATACTTAGCCTTAAAAATGATCGAGGCATCACAAGACGTTTTGCCCCAAACAGTTCGTGCCAAGGGGCTGTGGAATGGCCGAAACTACACCTACCGGATGAAATGGCTTGTGTTGAGTGTAACCGTCCGTGCTATTGGAACGGAGTGTGTGGCTTGGAATGGGCTATGCTGAGCTCTGGCACGAGGCACCCTTCGTGCCGGCTTGGCTGGTTCAGCCAGCTGACTTGTTTGCTCCGCTACGGATGAATTGTTGGTCTGATTTGAGAGTTCTTGTAGTCTATTTTATAGCAATCAAGAAGAAGAGTCCTATGGTTCCATCCTCATTGAACGATTCTTCTTGGATTTTGGCCATAATTTTGTGCAACCTCGGATAACAATCCCTCCGTTTCTTCCTTGGCCTTCTTGAACTTTGAATCCGCCTTTCTTGGTCCCAATCTCATATACTACCACGCTTTGGAGTCCTAGGCCATGAATCTACTACCATCATTGCGAATAACCTTAGATATCTTCAACCATCCTTGCGAATGGCCTTCAAATATCTTCTACCACCCTCGCGGATGGCCTTCTACAAAAAATGATAAAAAGTACTCATGATCAACCTACTAATGAGATTTAAAAAAAGGAAGATCTAGGTGCTCGTGAATACAAAGTGTCAATTAGCTTCAATTAAGTCTAAAAAACTCGAGATTTAGACAAGAAAATCAATAATGATCGTCTAAACCCTTTGTCGTGCAAACCTAACTAAAACTAGAAATCAACCAAACAAAAGATGATAGTAAATGTGTTAAATACATCGACTAACGCATGCATAATGGTGCACATCACTCTGCTTCATCTCTTGATCTGATTTTACTATTGTCCTCCTGGAACGGAGTTAATAGTCTTCCTTCGAACTGCTGAAACTTCGTGTCATCATCTGATCCATGCGATCTTCTAACTCCTTATTCATTGCTTCACATTTTTCTTCTATCGCTGGATACATCTGGACTCCTTGCACTTCTAGTAGAACCTTCAAGTTTGAATATAATTTAGAAATCTTTGAATCCTGATATTTCTGATGATTTTCCAACGTTGTCAATCTTGTGTTTTCTGTCATATCCAAGCTTTGAATGCTTTGATACCAATTTGTTACGCATAAGAAACCGAAAGAGTGCAATATATGAAATTTGTATTGATTTTCTGATATTTATAGAGGAGTTCTATAGAAACGAAAAAGAAGAAGAAAGAGATGAAGATTTGTTGAGAGCTAAATATGAATCACACACTTAATGCCTTCCTTCAATACTTTACTAACTATTAATATCATTCACAAATTCCTAAAAACTAACTACCTATATTCTGTTGGATTCCACTGTCAAAATAGTAAGAAATCTCATAGCTTTCCAGCTGTTATTGATCAGTGAAGTTGCTAATCCAGCTTCTGGTTGCCAAAAAGAGTAATCTACCCTTACTCTAATTGAGTTGCGTGACAAATGCTCTTATTGAATAATTTTGAAATGGGTTGGGTTGGGTTGAGTTGGATAATAAATGCTTGCAAATCATTTATATAATAAAGTAAACAAATTCATTTTTTTTAAAGAATTGAATCTCTTGAGACTTAAATTCTGTTAATAGCAAAGAAACATATAATAAGGAATGTTTCCAATCGATATCAACCGGGATATTTCAATATTTTTTCTGCCTTCTCTACTTTGAGAAAACGATACTGTTCTGCTTTCTAATTCCCTCTTCTTCTCTGCTCCTCTTCTTCTCTGCTCATCTTCTTCTCTATTTCATCACCTTCTTTATCATAATTGTCCCGTTCGTATGCCTTCTTCATTGTAATCATCCAGGTTCGTCTACAAGAAGCTTTCTTCATTGCAATTTTTATCTTCAAGTAGCACCACTGCTATTTCTGATGAAGGGCCGGAGGAGCCGCGAGGAAGTTCGGGTTCATCTACGAGAAGCGGTTAATCAAGCCTCATGTATCTGTAAGAGCATTTTCAATGGGTTGGGGTCTTCCTTAGTTTTAGGTGTCCCATGTCAAATTTTGATTAGAACTTCATTATGTGTAAGCAAATGAGATGGGCGGAAGGGGATTTGAAATTTTCTATCTCCAATGGAACTATTACATTTATAATTTCAATATGGCGTGTCAACACATAAATTTCAAAACTTTTATATTTGTAAAATTTTCATAATTCATGAATATTATTAGAGTCCGTCTCTTGAAAGACGGTCTTTCCATAAACCATGAAAAGATCAAGGTTTTAACTGCAAATTTGAAGAAATGGAGATAAAATTTTGGGTTGCGGGGTTATAAACTTTATAACTACTATATGTTGAATAATAAATTTTTAATATTGCAACTAAAATCTTTTACCTTTTTATTATTATAATTAAACCCCGGCTTTGCATAAGCTTATGGAAAGATGGTCTTTCCCAAGACTTGCCTATTTATTAATAATTAATTTTTTCGAAATAAATTTACATTGCAAATAATTTTTTAATAATTTATTGATTATTTTAATTAATAATAATATTTATTTGTGTATATTAAATTACCAAATAATGTTTTGGCATATGTTTAAGTTAATTTCTTTAAATATAAAATTTTATTTCAATTAATTAAAATTTTGAATCCCTCCAAATTTAATTTCCATCTCGTAAATTATGTAAATAAAATTATATTAAATTGCAAGTGCAATATCATTTGCATTTTTTAAAAATTTATTGATTTTTTATTAAAAAATTATTGAATTTTAATATTACACATTAGAATCCTTTAAAAAATATTTTAACATATAAATGATATAATTAAATTTATTTGTCTTTCAAAATGTATATCCCTGTTGAAAATAATAAAAACAATTAAAAACAATTCAAACATTAATTGTTTTGGCAAATTGCATAACAATTTTAAAAAAATGAAAGATTACATACAAGCAACAAAATTACATTTTAATATCTTAATCTAGGACCTAACTAGGAAACACCACCATTAAATTAATTGAAGTTTAGTGGAGTATGAAACTTCATCCATTGATAGCTAAGGACGCCCTCCTAAGAACACTCAAACGTTGCACCACCAATGAACCACTGCCACCATAACCACCACGATCTCACCATCATCCGCCACCTGCAAGTTAAAAGTTAAATATGGCCTTATGTATTAGGAATAAAAAATTATTTAAAGTAAAAAAAATTACTAGCATTTAATGTCTTGGCAAGTGACGGCTTCAATATGACCTTCTGTTAGAATTTTAACTACGTAGGAATGATGTCTTGAATTGACTCCCATATTGGAGATATTTTTTGGTCTCAAAGTCTGTAAATCTGACGTAACGCGGCTTGGTTTGGAGGTTCTCTAAATGTTATTCTTTACTCGTGTGTAGGTGATTCTAGGGTTTTGTTTGCTTGATTTATCTGTATTTTAAATTTGGTGCATTGATCGTGAACATAATTGTGTATCGATATCTGAAGTTTTATATATATCCTTAGTTTTCTCCACCTTATTATGAAAAACCAAAAAACAAGTTGATTTAATCCCTTCCCAACGTTTTCTCCACCTTTGGGATTGTATTTGATGTTCTCTCTCTATTGACATGCTGGTTAAACTGTACTTATTGGTTAGTGATCCACTTGTTGACTGTATTTAGGGTTACTATGAAAATACATGCTTCCTGTTGGATGAGAGAGAATTGGAGATAGGATTGATAAGTTATTTATTTCCTTATAATTTATTCTTTTAATCTGAGCCCTAGAATTTATTACAATTGATGGTCCTATTAAGATAGCTACGTTGTTGCTTTTAATTTCAACATTTTTCCCTAACTAGAATTTTGAGCTACGGGGCTTAATTACAGTAACTACGTGCCCTTCTTCCGTTGCCAGCTGAAATGAATTGATGATATAATAATAGGTTAATCCTGTGATATTTGAGTTTCAGGATACACGTGTATTCTAGCATTATACTTATTCCATCCGCTGCTTAACAAGGATGCCTAGGGTGCATTAAGATTTTCCATAAATATGCACCGTCCACCTTAGATAATGGGTACTAAGAAAAGCACTAATATCCGGTTTGGATTTGGGTTTGATGAGTCTGAATTTAATCAGCGGCAAGAAGAAGAAAAAATGCTGGAGATGTTATTTCCTTTTCCGACTTTGCTTCCCTCTTTTGAGGTACTGAGCTCATGGTGTTTTGACGATGTTAGTTTGGTGATTTCTTCAAGCATTTTGTACTGAAATAAGTGTCTTTTGAGGGACTGCATAACCTTTACATATCAAAGTATCTTCAATTCAAAAAAAAATGTACTCTTTTGTAAAAAAATCTTGATTGGATACTAAGTTTGGAAGACTTGAAATGGAAGCAAGTTCGATTGAGAATAAATAGTTTCTTTTATTTTTGCACATTTTATGAGGTCCCATTTACTGTTTAAAGATTATTTTTTTCTCCGTTGGCTGATTACATTGGCAATAACATTATGTCGAAGTTACTGTATGTTTGGAGATTACTGGATGAGCTAGAAGTGTTAAGTGCTATAAATTTGCTAGGCTCGGGTAATTTTTTGACTTCGATGAAAATATTCTGTATTATGTTTCAGAGGTATCAGCTGAAATCATTAATGAATGGAAAGTATTGAAAGCATTGCAGGGGATGTCTTGCAGCACTTCTTAGTGGTGATTTGAGTGTAGCTTTGAGTTTGAAATTTTACACTTCAAAGTTAAGTGTTAATGTTATTCTATTTTCTACACAGGCATTTTGGCCTAGGATTGCATCAACTATCCTGCGTTCATGGAGAGTCTAGAATCTCAGATCACAGGCCAGTCTATAATGTATTTTTAGTAGAGGTTGAATCCCTTGACCGCTGTAGAAACAAGAAAAATGCGAGTAACTACCATACTCTCATGAATTTGGTGGAATGAACTGTTACTACAACATGGATCATCAGTGAAGCTTAACAGCGGAAAATCAACTTTCTTAAATCTTCTTATTTTCAAAAGAAAAAAAGCGTTGCAAGTAAAATTTACGTGGAAGTATATCCTCGTGTCATTCTTGTTTCAACTAAGGCAAGTATCTAATGATCAAAGACCATTCAATAACTTGTCCAAAATGCAGGTATCTCTAACATCTTTTATAAAAGCGATTTTAGTCCTGCTTTGTGTACCTTTTCTCGTCTGATTTTCAAACCACATTTTTAGTTTGTTTGGGATCGAAAGAATTGGAACATGGTGTAATAGTGAATAGATGTAGACTACATTGTATAGAAAATCAAGAATTATTTGGTAGAAAGTTATGATTAACATTTTTGCTATGAATAATTATTGGAAAGTCAATGGAAAAGATTATAGTTTGAAATCTCTGAGACCATTTTGCTGCTTGCATCTTAAAGTAGAAAGTTGATTTGGAATGAAAAGTGAAGAGGTTGCATTATGGTGAGTTGAGGATCTCATAGTAGAACACAGAGAAGTTAAGCGCCAATCCAGGCCGGATCGGATATGTAGGAGCCAACTCTACAGTCGCAATGTCCTGAGCGGCCTTAATAGTCATTGAGGGTATTTTTGGCAGCCTCCTTCCCATCAGCTCCGATCTTGAACTCGGCCAAATAGTGATGATAATCGGCCCTTCATCTTGAGAGCTCAGGCTCGAAATTGCCCCTGTAGTCCTTGATGGAGGCGACATGATCTGTGCTGCCGCGGGACTCCTGCTTCTGCTTGATGGAGAAGATGATCCTCCAGGAGGAATCATGTTCCTGTAGGCGACGGGATCTACAAATTTCTATGTATTTTGTGATCATTATGTTGGATTGTTCTTAATATTCTTGTGAATTACATGATTGTCACATTTTGTTGGCACAAAATCGAGTCTACTTTAATATTGGTGCACTATTGCTACTCCCCAGTTAATGAAACCTAGATGCGCTTGGGTGATGATAGTCCAGAACTAGGTATGTGCACGAAGGTTACCGTTAATCATCACGATCGACCATGCATCTAATTAGTCGACCAAAGAGGTCCGAATGGTTTCGAGTAGAGATAGAGTAGGTAGAAAACTAGGATTATCTTGTTAATTCTAGAAGCTAACGATAAGACGGTTACTTCCTTTACCTTTGTAGGCCTAGGGGTAGTACGTTTGTGGTGTTCTGCCCGAGACTTAATTGCACGGGGGAGAATCAGAGTTGTGCAATGTGCCATAGCCGTTGTTGCACTCCTCCAGTTGCAGAGGAGAGGCTGATGGAAGATTTTATAGTGCACCTCTATGTGACAGATAGGGGGAAGTTTTGACTATTGTCTACACCACGTGACACAAACACTAGTATAGGGCTAAGTTCTTGTATTTAATGAAATCGATGATCGAAATAACATTGTCCATGTTACGAAAATATTCCCCGGGTGTTTGTTTATATAGTTTATTCTGTTATTTGCATGCTTGTAGTTGATAGTTGAAACACCCCCCCATGAGTATTTTCACAACACAGTTTATTCCTAACACGTGGTCGGATTGACTGCCCGACTGCGGTTGTGTTTAGTTAATTACTCCCTATGTCCCAGCCCAAATTACCCATTAACTTTATGACACTATTCTCTATCAAACTTTGACCGTATATTTGAATAGACATATGAGAAATAATATTATCATATGTGATATTGTTTAATTCGTCTTAACAAGTAGTTTCTAAATATCAACTTTTTATTTACTATTATTGTACGTAGCTAAACATATTAATGGTCAAACATGTTTCTCAAACGGTGTGCAATGATTTGGCTGTAATTTGGGCTGGGACGGAAGGAGTATTAGATTCATAACATTTCTATGGACGACCCCGGTACTTTCCGCTATCTACCATTCTTGGTAGTAAAGTAGTAGGAACGGGAGCAACATATAAATCTTATCTTTGACCCCTAACCGTCCTCTTGTTTAACGATGCTCGGGAGGAGGCGGGTCACGCGGCGAAGCCATTTCTTTATTCTAAATTTTGTGTGGTGGAATGTGACAAGACAGAATTGGACAAGACGAGTCAAATTATATTCGCATAATTTTGAATCTGATTGATATCTTTTACTACTCGATTTGGCCTTAAATTGTGACTGTTTTTTACCATGTCTGAACTCTCGATGCAAGTTTATAGTTGTTGGTGGCACTTGTTTATTGTCTTAGTTATCACATAATCATGATAAAGTTAGTATCTTATTCTACTGGCGGGTATTTTATTCGTGTTCTTGAAGTTGTATAGATTCTCATTGAGGACAAAGTTTCAGTCACGTATTTCCTTGATCAAATAAATATAGATGATTATTGTTATCTACAAAATCAAACATTGTTGATAAGATTAATTAAGAGAACAGACAGTGGAAAATTTTGCTAATCATAATATTACTGGAAGAAAGATGAAATAGACAACTAACGTTTTGGGGTTCAATGGATTATTCTGTTTTCTCAGCATTGTGAGCTTAGAACACATGTAATGGTGTAGCCTAATTTTGGGCTACTTATCCCACTATTTTCTTCCAAAATTTCCATTTCCAGTTATTTAATTACATAAACATTATGTAAAATAAAAATTAACACGACCTTTAATTATTTCCTCATCTACCAAATAAAATTAAAGGATTGGTTTTCTTGAAATGTTATTCAAGAAATTTTCCTTTTAATTTATAAAATGATAGGGATTATTTAAGACTCCTCCTCTGGCCATAAGAAGTAAGTTCTAAAGATTATACATAGAGAGATTAACCGGTAGGATTATTAACTTTAAACTAAAATTTAAAGTTGAGAATGTTCATATACAAAATCTATGGCGAAATCCTAATTGGGAGGAGACTAGAGGTGCTTTGCCCAATAAGGAAAAGGTTGAGTGTTAAATTTGAAACCACCATTAGTAGCAAGAAGGACTTGGATAAAGAAACCCCAGTATGGTTCTCAAGGATTTGGAAGGAGAGCATTTGATATACATCACCAGATGTATTAGGAACGAAAAGACTTCCGCCTCAGTATTATGCTCAATAAAATGCACATCATGATTTTGCTCCAATTATATTGTTGAAATAGGTTTTGTTTAGTAGCTTCTTTGTTTGACATTAGGAGAAATTTAAATTTGATAATGATATGTAATATTTAAAAATTTTCGTTATCCTTTACTCACACTAAATCTTACGAAGAATTGTTGGATATCGTCAAAATTAGAAAAATGAAAAATGATATAAATATGATAAAAATAAAAATCCTATTTATTTATTATTATTAATTTATAAATAACTTAATTATTTCACTTCATAATTGTTAGGGTTTTTCTTAGATTACTAAATTTTACAATGTAACAAAATTATTTATTTCAATTTAAATGTGAGACGTAGAGGATAGTTAATCCCAATTTTTTATTTAACACCATCGCGCAACACACCACGGATAATATTGCCTTTGTTTTATTGGCATATACTGTGTGCAGGATTGGCGGTTATAGTTTATTAATGAACTAATTAGTCTAATAAAATAGATAATTTATTTACTTTAAAAAAAGACACATTCTACCTTGTGTGAAGGGTATAGAAGCTGTTAATGTGGTGTTTATATCTCCCTTTTAGTTCCTCAACGACTATTAGGTTCCCTTTTCTTATTTTTCGATCAAGTGTGTTCCGCTCTCAATAACCACTTGAAAAGTAGGATTTTAGTGTTAAATTTAATTTTGGAAGACTTATACATGGTTCTTTTAGGCTTACTCTACTTCAATTTCATTCTAATATGTTCTGATCAACTCAACTATTATTAGTTATAAATTGTAAAGAGGTTAGTTTGGATCAATTCAGTTCAATCGAAAAGATACTTAATTAATTTTATGATTTTACATATATCCTAGTTCTCTTTGTATAGTAATCATTGCCATGTTGTTCAAGAAACGTGTTTTACCATTAATATATTTACCTACGTATAATAATGGGAAATAGATATTTAGAAACTACTTGTTACGATGAATTCAATATTATCATATACGATAATATTGTTGTTCATATATCTATTCAAATATGCGGTTAAACTTTGATAGAGAATAGTATAAAAAAGAGTAAGAGTGTGAATATAGTTGAAAACTTTGATCAATTCAATTCAGTGTGAATATACTTGATTTGCTACCATAAAAATACATTCTTATTCTTATTCCTTCATTACATTGTTTTTTTGAAAGGTTATAAATATATTTTTTATTCATTATTTAATAAATTTTAACTAAATTTATTATTTCACTTTATAATTCATATCGATAATTAATTTTTTATGATTTAAATTTTTGAAATTTAGTTACGCGACTTGAATATAACATATTAGTTAGATATTTTTTTAATAAAAAACAATGTGCAAAACGTGATGGGGCTCCCGCTAGAGTGTCATGACAAGTTAACTTTTCTTATTTAGGTGTTGATTTCAAGCCAACCTAACAGATGAGTGTGGAAAGATCACAACTTCCTTTTTTTGGTGAAAATGAGGAAAAAAATATTGGAGTCTCACCGCTGAACAAACAATGAACAAAATTACTAAGGTTTGGTAAATTCATCACATAATTTGGCACATTACATATGTAATATTTTAGATCTACGTACTAACTATCTACACTTTTTAATAGGATCATATTGAGAAGCGCAATAATGAAATTGCAAGTACTGAATATATAGTTCAAGTAAAAGTTGCTATAAAAGAAGGTGAAATTGAATCGAAATACTCCATTATATGTTTTAGAGACAAGGCTGAAACTGAAGAAGTCGACATGCCGAAATTAGAAGATGAAGTTTATAATACAACGAAATATTCTAAAGGTAAAATTTTAAACTAATATGTTAATACAAATATTTTTTTCATAAGCTAATATAGTTTGTGTCTTTAGTGTTGAAAAGTCAAAAACTCAAGAGAAAGAAACAATGAAGTGCAATTTTAAGCTTTGAAAGTGATGATGAAGAGTAATCATAATCAAAATCAAAGACAAGAGGATAACATAGTGTTCAAAACTTATTAATTGTTGAGGATAACCATAATCCATTATATTTCTCTATTTATTATCTTAAACAATATAGGGGGGAAACTTATCATTCAGTTATTTATTTTCATATATGTTGATTTGTTAGGTAATTGGCACATTTTACTTTCCGTAATAATGAACCTAGTATACTCCCTTTGTCCCAGTTATTTTTACAAAGAGAGAAAGACCATCTCAAAATAGTGACCATGTGAAATGAAAACTACACCCTCCTTCTACTTTCCTTGACCACCACCACTGCCACCACCGCCACCCCCCTTCACCACACCACCACCGCCACCTCCTTCACCAAACACCACTGCAACCATCCACCACCACCACCTTACCCCATCGCCCCACCTTCACCTACACAACCAAAATCAAAATCCTCAATCGAATCCAAAATCAAATCATAAATAGATTCCGAAATCGAAACCTTATTCGAAACTCACCAAAATCGAAGTCCAACAAAATAAAAAAAAACACCAAAGTCGAAACCAAAATCGGAGGAAAAGAAGGGAAAAGAAAGAAGTGAGATGGGGCGGGAAAATGACTAAACGCGACAAAAAAAAAGGGCTGGGCTGAGGAGATGTAAAGCACAGAGATGGGGGCTGATCTGAGGAAGGCCAAAATTTGGGATAAGAGTAAATGTTTAGAATGTTGGGAGTATTGAAAATTTTCACATTATAAATGTTTATTCAAAATGGTAAGTGTGCAAATTTAGTAGGCGTCCCAAAATGAAAGAGAGCAAATATGGCTTGTACGATGGAGTAATAAATAATAATGGTGCTATGTAGATCTGGACTCAAATTTAGGATACGACGGAGAAGACACAATGCTCGTGAAAACCAGTGGCAGCGCCGGCGCGGCCACCTCGCCGTGCACCATTTCTTCCTTGTTCATTTCCCTGTCCCTCCTCTGTGGCCTCTTATTCTGCCTCTTCCTCTACCACTCCAATCCCACCTCAACTCCATCTCCTAATTTCCAAACCACCCTTCAAACGCCCCCAAATTCCATCAGAGTCTACGTCGCAGACCTCCCTCGATCCCTCAACTACGGCCTCCTACACAAGTACTGGTCCCTCACCTCCGATTCAAGGGTTGGAAGTGAAGTAGATAATGCCATCAGAAAGACCCTTCTGTCCAAGAACTCTGAAAACTCCCTTCCCTACCCCGAAAACCCAATAATCAAGCAGTACAATGCAGAATACTGGATCTCGGGTGATTTGTTTGCCCCCCAGGAGTTAAAGAAAGGTTCTTTAGCTCAAAGGGTGCTCAGTGTGGATGAGGCTGATGTGATTTTCGTTCCATTTTTCGCTACCCTTAGCGCTGAATTACAGCTGGTGGTGAACAAGGGTGTGTTCAGGAAAAAAGTGAGGGATAATGAGGATTATGTAAGGCAGAGAATGGTGCTGGATCTTGTGAAAAAGTCCGAGGCTTGGCGGAGGTCTGGTGGCCGGGACCATGTCTTTGTTCTTACAGGTAAGGCTTTGTTGTGTTTGAATTTGCATCTATGTGATACATAATTCCTCTGTTTTGTTCTCCTACAATACTGCATTTGCCTCTGGCATGCAGTTCAAAGAGAGCGGAAAAATATAGTTCACGTTACTGGAAGAAAGAAAAAGGGGCATGGATTATAATGTTGAAGGAAAGGAAAAAAGGAAAAAAGTATTTTTGGATGTAATGTGCGGTTGGATACGGATTGGTGAATGTACAATGAGGAAATCAAATTGCACTATTGTTAATTTTGCTTGCTTTTACTAGTTTGAGTGTTAAAAAGTGTAGGCACAATTACATGGAAATTAGTTTTACTAGTGTTTAGTGGAAAAGAATTACGTTGTTCTCAGAGCGAGAGCTGAGGTTGATATTAATTTTACAGTTTTGGGTCCTGAGGTAGTTTTCTCTACAATCTTTCTAAAAGTATTGTCCTATACAGATTTTAATAATTCAAATGAGATAATGTGCCATGCATGCTGTAGATGCTTATAGTTTAGCCTTTGAATTGTCAGGTTGTGTTAAAACTTGAAGCATTGT
>JAULKM010135910.1:0-18847 GCA_032355605.1 Rubia tinctorum
ATAACTACTACACGTTGCATAATAAAACTTTAATATTGCAACAAAGACATTTTACCTTTTATTATTCTAATTAAACCACGTGTTTCCATGAGTCTATGGAAAAACCGTCTTTCCCAAGACTTTTTCATTAAATAATTATTACTTTAAAATGTACAAAAAAGTCTTTTTGTTTTTTTAATATAAACCACCCGATGAGGGGAAATTTTTATTCACCGACACCACAAATCACATAAAAGAAATGAAAAGATTACAATCCATGAAAGATTACAATCTAGAGTTTTTCCTGAAGTATGAAATGAATAGGGCATTGAGTAAATTAAACTTACTCAATATCCTATTTTAATGAACAATTTACAAAAGATTCACTCATCTTCGTGGCAAAAGAAACTTTTCCACAATGACCGTGTCTGTGGTCTCCATTGTGATTTCCCAACCTGCAAGTGGTCGATGATGGTGAGATCATGGTGGTTCCGGTTTTGGTGGCATAGGTTCATTGGTGGTGTAGCGTTTGTGTGTTCTCAGGATGGCGTCACTAGCTATTCAAATGAATGGTGTTTCAGGTTTCATTGAACTTCAATAGATTAAATGGTGGTGTCTCCTAGTTAGGTCCTAAATTAGGATATTAATATGTAATTCGGTTGATTGTATGTAATCTTTCAAAAAAAACTTTCCCACATATTGGTAGAAGTCAACCAATTGAGTAGCTTTGTTTCCCACAAAAAACTATGTAAACTACAACACATCAAAAGACCATTGTCCTCCACCGTTGACAAGCAAGCCAGATTCCCCTATATAAAAAAATGTATGTTCAAAATTTTCTCCAGTTTTCCCAACATGAAGAGTCTAATCCAATGCAATCTTAGAAACTACTATAGATTGTGTAATCTTCAAGAAAATGAAATTCTATCAGTAGCATCCATTATACACCTCTTGATTTAATCTAATTGAAGGGGTTCCCATTTTATCAAGTCTCAACAAACCCTTATTTTCTCTATTAAGATTCAGGAGATCATAATAATTACAAAGAGCTCTATTGGATAATGCCAATTTCGCTAATCCGTCTGCCGGTTGGTTAGCTTCTCTTAGAACATGCATAATCTCAAAAGATTCTTTTAGTAAATTAATTCTATGAGACAAATCATAAAGCAACCATGGAGCATTCATAGGATTGTGAACATAATTAAGTGCATTCACGCAGTCAGTTTCTATAGAAAAAGAATTACCAAGAATGCTAATCCCTAATTCTATGCCTTCCTTGATTGCTAAAATCTCAGCATGCAGACTAGATGTAACCACTTGGAACAAAGTTCTTTTTATAATTAGATTAGCAGATGCATTCCTAATCACTAGTTCAATCGGTTGATTTTTTTCCCAAGTTGCATCTGCATTTATTTTAAAGTGAGCTACAGATTTTAGCCATCCAACCTTACCAATGTTTGGTTCCGGTTTGTTTTTTTGATTTTAGTATTAAACCCAAAAAATGTCACTCTTTATCAATAGAGTGCATACTGAAGATCGGTTTGATATAGAACAGAAGAAAATTTTCATCGCTAATGTTAGTTATTAATAAGTTGAGATTAATACAAACATTTTCATAAATGGAATTGTTCCTTACTTTCCATAAGTTCCAGCATACAACCGAAGGTAGCAATTGAGATAGTGTGGTGTGTGCATGTGATAAACCAGAAAAAGTCCAGTAGTAGGTCAGTATTTCCCAAATAGAGGCGAACTGCATACTAGGTATACCCAACCACCTATGTACCATATCTCAAATTAGAACTGATTGATTACATTGGTTAAAGAAGTGCGAAATGGAGTCTGAATCATTGCAAAAATGGCATTTAGATGGCAGGTTAAATTTCATAAACACGAGAACATCATCGAAAGACAGTAGTGCGTTTGAGAGTTTCCACATAAATATTGCAATTTTCTTCGGAAGTCTATCAATCCATACCTCTTAAGATATTGGAGCACCAGTCTTTTGTCCCTTAGAATATAGAAAGCTGATTTGAAGGAGAAATTACCTTTGACACTTGGCTTCCAAATAAGCTTGTCCTCCCTGGTTTGATCGATAAAAAATTCCTGAAAAAATTGAGACAAATGTGGCAGACAAGCATTAATGCAATGAGCATATTGGTGCTTTTGATCGATGAATTTAGTGATCATTAGGTTAAATGGCATGTTCATATGTAATGGATCTAGCAAATTTATTATTGGACCTGAACTTGACCGATTAGATTGCCAAAAATTTGCTAAACCATTTTCATGTAACACCACTCAATTTGATTCAGCTATGTGATTGATTGAGCAAATTCTTTTCCAATTGTTAGATTTTATAGAACTAATTGTGATATGAATCTCATTGCGAAGAATCTAGATTGCAAAATTTTAGATCTTTGACAACACAAGGGATATCGCCCAACCTAGTGTGCCGCACAAAATTCAAGATTCTAGCCTCGGAGTACTCCCAATCTCTACTTTCTCATTAACTAGTCCGCAAGATTAGTTCACAAGGTTATTGAAACTTAATTAAGCAACAATGAAGACGCTCGCAAGCAATGGGTATAACTCAAAAATTCTGAATATTTGATTGATAAAATGTGTTCAAAATCTCGGCCAACCCTCTCTTTTTATAGGGTGGATTTCGGCCTAAACCCTAACTACAATTGGAAACTAATTCGACTTATGGTAGCTTTAAGAAGCTAAAACTATATCTAACTATAATTACTAAAATACATGGTAATATTTTTGAATTCTCCAAGAAGTAAGCTTGAAGAATATTATTTTATCTAATCTTACCAAATCTAATTCTAACTAGAATAAAACTCAATATTTTTGAAATCCTAACGGGCTGGGTCAAAAATATTAACTCTTCAGAAGCCCACATGGTCGAGTTATTGGACTGAAATAAAATAATGTTACAATTGTTTACAAAGATCACATTACCTCGTTAAAACCCAGTGAGAAAAAAGAGTATGGTGTACCTAACGATGTCTTCATTTAATCTACAAGCTTGAATAATTAATCCAAGCCCTAGCCGACTTATTCTTGAATTTTTCATCATGAAGTTGATCCATCAAAGCATTCAATGCCGCATATCTAAGCTTCATTATTGACCTTGTCATCGGTCCAACCATGTCAGTTAGAGGAACCCGAAATAACCCTTGAATGTTTTATCAAGTTGTGGAATGTCTTCATTTATGGTGGTAGTCGTCTTGGCATCTCCATCATTCCCTCCGTGGTCGAAAGGTTTTGCTATAAAAAATGAATCATCTTCAAAGGTAATTGTAGACAAATCAGCAACATTGAAAGTAGTACTAACACCATAATCGCCTGGGAGATCAATCTTGTAAGCATTATCATTCACGCGCTCCAACTCGTTAAAAGGACCATCACCACATGGAATTAGTTTAGATTTCTGAGAATTCAGAAACCTCTCCTTCAGCAAATGCAACCTGACCCAATCACTCTCCTTGAAACCCATCAACCTGCGCCCCTGATTGGCTCGATCAGCATTCTGAGCATTTGTCCTTTTAATTTTCAATCGCACCTTCTCATGCAATCGCTTCACAAAATCTACCTTCTTTTCTCCATCCAAATTTCGCACCTGTTTATAATTCAAAGGAATTAAATCAAGAGGGGTATTTGGTAAAAATCCATAAACAATCTCAAAATAAGGTAAAGAAGTAGTAGAATGAACAGTGCGATTGTAAGAAAACTCTACAATGCAAATGCACGATTACCAATTCTTCAAAAACTATAGCGCGTAGAAGCACTCCCAATGTGCAATTGGTGACATCAGTTTGCGGATGACTTGCTGTAGAAAACAGCAATTTCGTCCCTAACTTGCACCATAAGGTATTCCAAAAGTAGAATAAAAATTTGACATTTCTGTTTAATATATACTATGGAAGCAGGATTCTCATGAAGTTGGACTAATTCCTTTAAAAATAAATCCGCGACATATTTTGTGTCATTTGTCTTCCTACAAGGAATAAAATGGGCCATCTTCTAAAATCGATAAACAATCACAAAGATAGAATCATTACCTGATTGGGATCGCGGTAATTCGAAAACAAAATCTATAGAAATATTAACCCAAGGATGTGTAGGAACAAGTAAAGGAGTATATGATCCATGAGGCTTAGTTTTAGACTTCGTCTTCAAGAAATCAATACAATTCCTACAAATCCTATCAATGGAAAGTGCCATTTTCGGCCAAAAGAAGTGTTCTCACAACAAATTATAAGTTTTTAATGCACCAAAATGTCATATTAAACCACCTAAATGAGCTTCTCTAACAAGTAATTCATGCATAGAACATTAAGGAACACATAACCTATTATTCATAAACAAGAAACCATCATGCCGAAAAAACTTATCATAAGCACCAGTTTCGCATGCAGCATAAATAGATGAAAAATCAGGATCAGTAGCATATAATTCTCACACGAATAAAAACCCTAACATAATGTATTCCAATCGTGTAAGTAAAATATGTCTACGACTCAAAGCATCAGCAACAACATTTTCTTTACCCTTCTTGTATCGCAAAACATAAGGAAACGATTCAACAAAACTAGACCATTTAGTATGACGCTTATTCAACTTCATCTGACTCTTCAAACAACGACTCATGATCACTATGAATAAAAAATTATGTATGCAATAGATAATGTTTCCAAGTCTCTAATGCACGAACAATTGCCTGGAATTCTTTATCATAAACAGGATAATTCAAAGCACTGCCCTTTAGCTTCTCCTTGAACTAAGCTATAGGTCGATTCTCTTGCATCAAAACAGCACCAATACCATCATCAGGAGCATCACAGTGAATCTCAAAAGTACCATTAAAATCAGGTAAAGCAAGCACATGAGCATTACATAATCGTACTTTCAATTGATTAAATTCATTCTCTTGAGCATCACCCCAAACAAAGTTCACATCCTTTTTAACTAGTTCATTTAAAGGTGCAGCAATAGATGAAAAATGACACATAAACCTTCTATAAAAACTAGCTAAACCATGAAGAAAATGTACTTGATTGGCATTGGAAGGTCTCGACCAGGTCTTAATAGCCACAATTTTGGTTTCGTTGACTTTTGTGCTCTTCTTAGAAACCACAAAACCGAGAAATACTACTTCTGAAGCACAAAAGTACACTTCTTGATATTTGTATACAAATTAGACTCACAAAGTGCAAGTAAAAAACCAATTTCACATGCTCAATATGCTCATCAGTCGACTTAGAATAGATCAAATTATCATCAAAGTAAACCACAAAAAATTGACCAATAAGCTTTCTCAAGACATGATTCATCAACAACATAAAAGTACTAGGTGCGTTGGTTAATCCGAAAGGCATAACAATCCATTCATATAACCCGAACTTAGTTTTAAATGTAGTTTTCCATTCACCACCTTCCCTAATTTGAATCTAATGATAACTCTGAGTCAAATCAATTTTAGTATAAATCATATATCCATGCAAATCTTCAATCATATCATCTAACCTAGGAATATGATGACGATACTTAATAGTAATCTTGTTAATAGCATGACAATCAATACACGTTCGCCAAGTTTTATCTTTCTTAGGAACTAAAATGAAAAGCACAACACAAGGACTTAAAGATTCGTGCACATAACCTTTTTGAAGTAAATCCTCAATTTGTTATTGTAGTTCCTTTGTCTCCTCAGGGTTCGCCTTATAATCTGGTCAATTAGGTATAACTGAATCCAAAATTAAGTCAATCTGATGCTTAATTCCCCGCAACGGTGGTAATCCATGTTGTAAGGCATCTGAAAAGACATCCTCAAATTCCTGCAACATCTCAAGAAATCAAGGAGAAAGATGCACAGGTATATCTTCATTGGCAAAATAAATCTATTAAAAATGTAAAATTAATACATGCGAATGATTAGAAAAATCATGATTCACGTCTCTATTAGATGCATAAAATGTTTTTCCATATTCAATGGGCAATTCACATTTCATCATAAAAATCAATGGCAAGGGACTAAGATGTGAAGATAAAACCTTTGCGACTTTTCAATATAACTCGAAAACTTACCTGACTTACCTGGATCAGCCACCCCAACATTTTGGTAAATTTTTTTAGGGTTTTGCCTCCATTTTTTCTCCTTTGGCCGATCACCTCCAGACCATAGCTAGGGTTTTGTTCAGCCACTTCTAGCTTAATCGCAAACTTTTCTTTGTCAATTTTCATGCGCGTTTGAGCCTCAATAACTTACACTGGTGACAATATATTGTTCTATCCTTAATCACCGTAATCTTATTAGTGTAACTATCATGCATAGATTTACAATCAAATTTCCATGGTCTCCCAAATAAGATATGACTAGCCTCCATAGGCATAACATCCAATAAGATAGAATCATGATATTTTTTTATCTTAAAGTTAACCATGCATTGTTTATTAACATTTATCTCACCACTACCATTTAACCAAATAAGTTTTTAAGGTGATAGATGAGTAGTAACATGCAAATACAATGATTTAAAAAGAAGATTGGAAACATTATTAGCACAAGATCCTCCATCAATAATCAGTAAACAATTCTTATCTTTCACAAGGCAACGAGTATGAAAAATATGAATTCTTTGTACCTGAGTTTCAGCCACTTGAGAGTTCAAAGCTCTCAATATTACAAAGTTACCTTGTGTTTCAGGACTTTGTTCACCTTGATCATTTATGATGATCTCTTCATCTACCTGTGCTTCTCCATTCTCAAAGAGAGGTGGCATATCAACATATACAACTTCTTCATCGCCTTCCTCAATGGTGGCTAACACTCGAGCATGAGGAAAATTAGTACGAACATGTCCTCTTTCTTTACAATGATAACAAGTAGGAGTGTTAACTGAAACCGGATTTGATGAAGAGACAATGGACTTACCTGAATTCCTTGAAGACTGTTGGTTTGAAGCATGTGGCGCCCTTCTTCTATCTTTGTAATTGTAAGTCATATTTGAGTAGTTCTGGACCGACTCTCTGCCTCTCATTGACACACCTCTACCTCGGACCAAACTAGGGTTTCCGGAGTCAAACCCTAATCTTTGACTGGGAAAACCAAATTACTGCCTCCTTTTCCACATAGTGCTTTCAACGAAGCTAGCTTTCATCAATAAATTGTCCATGTATATGTGATTATTGAAGCTTGACTGGCATTTGAAGGCTCTCACATAACCCTTCAATGAATCGAATTTTGATGAATGCATCGTCTTCTTTCATCCTGACCATTCTCATGGTCAACTCGAGATCTTGCCAGTATTCTTCAACTGTGAACTTTCCTTGCTTCATATTGGACAGATAAGAATTTTGTTACATCAGATAAGTAGGCGGACCATGATAATGGTGAAGCTCGGTCTTTAATCTCTCCCAGGTGGAGATGGGTTTCTTTCCGGTAATTTGTCTATTTTCTTTCACATTTTCCACCATTCAACTGCATAGTGAGTGAAGGAATATTGCATCACTTTAAATTTTTCTTTCTCCTTATAGTTGTTGAGATCAAACAGATTCTCAATCTGTCGCTCCCAATTAAGATGCTTCACCAGATTGTGTTGACCATCCAATCGAGGGATATCATACTTCAACCTCTTGATATCTCGAGCAGAATTAGAACTTGAACCTGAAATCGAACTGGCCCTTGTCCTCCTTCAAGAATCATGATGCATGTCGTGGCGATGCCTTCTTGAAGTTTCTCTGTGTGATCACCTTTCCGATTCATTGGAAACATTATCAGAACTACCATAACCTTGGAATCTGTGAACAAATTCATGATGGTCATCCCTCATGGCCATGGATGGTGGTGTCAAGCTGTCAACTTTTCTCTCCAATATTTGCACCTCACTCATTAGTGCATTTAATGTAACAACAAAGCGATCTGCATCAATGTGTTCATTGGGTTTGATACGATGTCGCTCCCAACTGTCTGGTGCCTCATCTCACATCTGCTTACCATGCCTACAATTGGACGTGTTAGTCAATGACACATTGTTGGGATCACTAACAAAAGGCGGGACGAATGGATTATCAGCCTCAATCTCCGCTAAGCTGCTAAGAAGATAAACTGTTAGTATTAAAAATTTCCCCTTCCCTTTATTTAGTAAGGTCACTGACCAAGTGTATATGACTCACAACTCAGAAGAAGAAGGCTAACATGAGGGCAATCGATCAATTCACTACAAATTAAAAGTAATATAGGAGAAAAGTACTGCATATCTTATCTCGAAATTTAAAAATATATAAAATAAAAATTAGGCTCTAAGATTTGTAATTCCAAATTCTAAAATTAATAATGAATGAAACGCAATTTGAATGGCCTGAATCGGGGCTGTAATGAAGAAGTTATGATCCAAACAAGAATGCTTTATATAGGCGACAAATAAGTTTTGAAAATTGAATTAACTTTACCAAAACCAATTTGGATTAGCTATCCCAACCCTAATCCTTCTTTAAAAAGAATTTTTGGTACTTACTTGCTGCCCATAATAAAATTTCTACTCCAATTCCCACTTCCAAAAATCAATTGAACTCCCTTTTCCATTTCTGATTAGAATATTTTTCTTTTCCTTTTAAACCATATTTTCTTATTTTCTTCTTTCTTTTTAGTCTTGTGCAACCGTGTGCAATTTCCAAATCTTCAAAATTTGCAAAACAACCCCCAAACTTTTGAAAATACAAACCAGCCCCAAATTTATGATTTTAAACCCTGGTTTCCTGATTTCAAAACCCAAAAATCTGCTATTCTTTGTTTAAATTTTTGGAAATTTTGGAACCCTAAATCGCCTATACAAAACTTAGAATGGGAAATATGCGACAACTTCTTCTCGATTCAAATGAACTTCGAGGTATTCAAGATCGTAATGATCAGGAATATGACGCTCTGTCTGGGAAAGACCAAAAGACTATATATTTTATCAAAGAAAAATTCGAGATTACGAAATTCAAAGGATTATAAAAAAACAAATAGGATTATGAGTATGCAATAAATTTTCAGAAGAGTGGACAAAAATATCTCAAGGACATAAACTGTATAAGCTACCTAAAACTACAAAACTGACGGAGGAGGTGAAGGAAGATAATACTTGTTAATACTGAGACCCTTCGACGTCCTCCTAAATCGATTGATAAAGGTGAAAGCGGATAGTAATACCGAAGTATTCTATTTCTCGGACCCTTCAACGTCCTTCAACTCTAGATTCAATCCTTCTGCTAAGAAAGATCAAACAAAAATAGTCAAAATATGACATAAATTTATAACACAAATTTCAAAAATAAAAATAAGAAAAATTCAAAAACCCCTGAAGATTTTGGCCACAAGAAACTTTCGCTTTGCTCTGATGCTACTGACATGAATATCCTTGTGAAGACTCTGGATTGCAGAATTTTAGATCTTTGAAAACACAAGGGATGTTTCCCTATCTTGTGTTCCACATGAAATTCAAGAGTCTAGCCCTCGGGGTACTCTCAATCCCGACTTGCTCACTAACTAGCCTGCAGGATTAGTTCACAATGTTATTGATACTTAATTAACCTTCAAGATTAAGCAACAATGAAGATGCTCGCAAGCAATGGGTATAAACCGAAAGTTCTAAATATTTGATAGATAAAAGGTGTTGAAAATATTTGCCCGCCCTATCTTTTTATAGGGTGGATTTCAGCCATAAACCCTAATTACAATTGGAAACTGATTCGACTTATGGCTGCTTTAAGAAGCTAAAACCATATCAAACTAGAATTCCTAAAATACATGGCAATATTTTCGAATTCTCCAAGAAGTAATATTGAAGAAGAATATTACCTTATCTAATCTTACCAAATCTAATTCTAATCAGAATAAAACTCCATATTTTCAAAACCCTAATGGGCTGGGTAAAAAATATTAACTCTTCAGAAGCCCACATGGCCTAGTTATCAGACTAAAATAAAATAATGTTACAATAGTTTACAAATATCACACTACCTCGTTAAAAATCCTGTGGAAAAAAGAGTATAGTGTTCTTCACGATGTCTTTAGTTAATCGACAAGCTTGAATAATTAATCCAAGCCCTAAACGACTTATTCTAGAATTCTTCATCATTAAGTTGATCCATCAAAGCATTCAATGCCGCATCTCTAAGCTTTGTTTTTTACCTTGGTCCAGTCATGTCGCTTAGAGGATCGTGAACATAACCCTTTAATATTTGATCAAGTCGTGGAATGTCTTCATTTATGGTGATAGTCGTCTTGGCATCTCCATCAAATTGGAAACAACCATACAAATTTTGCCCAGGTTGTTTCCGCCTTTTGAAATTTTCACCAGAGTTTGAGAAAAAAGACTGAAATAACAGTGTTTAGGTTTATGAAATTTGGATTTGTGACGTTAAGAGCTTGTAAAAAGGATCTAGGTGGACCAATTGTAGGCTTAGTGTTCATGTTCAGAGGGACTGGAGAAGTTTGTGGAGCAGCCGTTGGTGAAGGCTCTGCCATGGTATAGTGGTGAAGAGTCGTTACTAGCGAGTCAGTGTAAAGTAGCAAGAGTATAACCTTTACTGGCGATTGGATTTCATAATTATTATTTCCTAGGGATTTGATTGTAATCAGAATTTGAGATGGAAAAGGAATTATTCTTGCAACGATCTTGGCGTGTGCGACTAGTATAAATAGAAGACAATTTGGCTGAGCTACTCACGCATTTGATTGAAGAAAATCTGCATCCAGATTTTTGTATCCTTTGAGAAGTACTCAAGAGCTTTTGTCCGTGTTCCAACATGATTGTAAACTGTTGATAAAGTTTAGAATCATATACTTTAATTCCTTGGGAGTAGGAGGTCCATCACGATGAGTTTCGAGGTCAGAGGGAGTCTGATCAAGGAGAATCGGTAGCAAGGGGAGCTTGCAAAATCCACGTGTAATAATTAGATAAGTATAATTGTATGGTGTACTTTGTACTATATCTTTCTGATTAGTGAATTTATTCTGAACTGGGCCAGACCCCGCGGATGTAGGTGAATTTCACTAAACTGCGTAACCAAGTTTTTTGTGTTCATGCTTTAATTTATTGCATACTTTGTTAAATCAGTTATGTTGGAACATGTTAGTAATAATTGAATAAATTAAGTAAAACCAAATTTCATTTGGTATCAAAGCTAAGTCACTTATTCTTACCTTTGTTGTGTCAAGGAAAGTGTGATCCAGTTTTACCAATGTCAACCAAATAAGGATCTTCCGTGTCTCAGCCACCACCGTTGGAAGGAACAAACTACAATTATTGGAAGGCACACATGAGAGTTTTCATAAACTCGGTGGATGAACTGGCGTGGCATTGTGGTGAAATAGAATGTAATCCACCAACAGAGAGAACTACGAAAACATAAACCAGTTCAAAAGAAGGAGTATCTAGCTCAAAGTAACCAAAACTTAAAACAAAGTTATCGTGGACTGCAGATGAACTAGAGATGTCAATGGAAAATTCCAAAGAATTAAATGAATTATCTCTTCATGGGAGTGGATGAAAATCAATTTAAACTCATCTCTACATGTCATCAAGCAGAGAAAGCATGAGATATTATGCAAATAGTGCATGAAGGAACAAGCCGTGTACGTGAATTTAAACTAAAAATGATGGTCACCAAATTTGAAGTATTAAAGATGGAGGAGGATGATACAGTGTTTAATGGAAAATTGAGAGACATCACCAATATGACATATCTACTTGGGAAAATCTACAAGGAGTCCAAATTGGTGAAATATACTTTGAGATCATTCCCACAAAGATTTTCTTTGAAAGTTGCAGCAATAGAAGAAGCAAGAGATGTGGCCATTGTGACTCTAGATGAACTAATGGGATCATTACAAACCTATGAGATGACATTAGAACAACCTAAAAAGAAAGTTCAAAAGGATTTGGCTTTCAAGACATCTTCGTCAAATATCACTCATGAAGTTGACAGTGATGGTGGTAGTGAAGAACTTGCACTTATCACCAAGAATTTCTCAAGAATTCTGAAGAAAATGGTGGATAAAAAATCTCAAGAAAGATTCAGCGGTAATAGACCTTGGTCTCTAGACCTTGGTAATAATCGTGGAATTCGAATGGAACAAACCAATCTGCAATTCTTGAGAAATCAGAGTGGTGAAATAAGGCAGTCAAGAAGGATTCAGTGTAGAGAATGTGAGGGATATAGACACATCCAGGCTGAATGTGCCAATACTCGAAAGAAGCAAGGCAGATCATGTGTAACTTCGTGGAGTGAGGATGCAAAAGAGGAGAAAGATGAAGATGAACTTACCAACAATTATGTAGCATTTGGAGAAAAACTTCATGGTGTATCATAAACTGAAGATACATGTTTCAACATGGCAAAGATAGACAACACGGTATGTTCCAACACAGAAAAATCAAATTTTGGAAACTTCTCTAGTGATGACGAAGGCCAGGCTGTATATGATGAAGATTTCTACACTATTTATGAAAATATGTATGAGATGTGACTGAAAGCTGTTGACTCAAATAAATCTTTGAAAACTGAGAAAGTTCAACTTGCTGAGAAGGAGAAGGAGTTGTTGGTTTAGGTCATAGAACTCAGAAGAGAGACTGAACAAATGAAACTAAATCTAAGTTCAACAACTACGAGAGCTGAAATGGCTGAGACATCAATTATCAAGTTGAACACTAGAAAGGCAAAACTAGATGATACACTGACTATTGGGAAGAAATTTGGAAATTTAAAAGGTAGAGGTTATGATAAACCATTGAGCAACACTATAGACTTCACATCAGAGGTTTAAGATATGAAGAGAAAGTGATCAAAACACGACACACAAACCTCTTAGCTAATACACCTATCAAGGAAATACATAGAATCAATGTTTTAAACTACTTAGAGCATCATGAATGGACGACAACTGTCTGTATGTTCCAAAATAGACGATGTCCAACGATCAAAGATAGTCAGAAAGGTATGGATTCCTAAAAACACAAATACTTGTCTTGTTACTCACACTTCTCTTATTGCACACTCTAGAGACTCGTGGTACTTTGATAGTGGGTGTTCTCGACATATGATTGTATCTCAAGAGTACTTGACAGAGATCAAACCATACAATGGTGGATTTGTAATGTTTGGTGATGGAAAGAACAGTCGAGTAATTGGAAAGTGTGAACTGCATATCGAAGGATTCCCTATCTTTACAAGGGTTCTGCTTGTAGAAAATTTGAAAGCTATTTTTTTAGTATCAGTCAGTTGCGCGATGACAATATTACTGTGGAGTTTCATAAAGAAAAATGCATAGTGAAACATGGAAAAGACAAAGTACTCGCTGGAATTCGGTCTTTAGACAACTGTTACTTGTTGGAACAACAATTGAAAAGATGTAATTATGACCTTGGAAAGAGAGAAAAGTGTGGGTGTAGTTATTGAGAAAAAGGAAATTAAATACTTTCAAATTTTTACATTTCCATCTTCCTTCTCTCCATACCTTATTCCCACAACTACTCTCCCAAAATTCTTTCCATATTCTTAAAATTGTGGGGATTTTTTGTTTGGATTTTTTGTGACTGAAACCCTAAGATGAGGTTCTTGAAGAAGGGTAGAAGCCTCAAAGTTTAAGAATTCGCTCAACACTCAGTTTGTCCAAGGTTAGCTACCAAACTCAAAATGGAAAAGAGCAGCAATTTCAAGAAATTAGTTGGCGAGTCCAAGAAGGACTTCAATCTCCCTAAAAGCTCAATATTGGAACCTTGTGATGGCATTCCAGAACCACGGGTAGAGGTTGTCTCCTCAGTACGGCTAGGACATGCTCCTTCATCATCAACTAAGTTTTACAAAGACAAATCCTTTACATTCAATGGTCTGTGGTTCAAATCTTTTGAAGATTACATAGAATGGTAATTGAATTATGATAAGGTGGTAGATTTAAGGCCTTACAAAACCTTGTCTGGGAAGATAGATGGGTATGATTTAAGTCACTTACTAGTCGGAATTATTGGGAATATTCAGTATATGAAGGATTTGAACGTAAGGCTTACAGAGGTTGCATATAAAAAGTATGAGGGTAAAAAAATGTTTGTGTGTTTACACTTGGGCTTCTAGACCTGGAAAGCTTAGGCTAAGAAAGATGGATGAGTGGCCTGCTAGATTTAGAACTGTGAAGTCTTCTGATTTCTGTGCTATTCAAAAGTTTGATCCAGAGTTTCCTTAGAATAATGGGAGACTTAGGAATATTCCCCCACCAGTTATTGATGTTTTGAATGATGAAATAGAGACATGGGGAGAAGCTGTCGATATCGAAGTTGATGAATCTGAGGGTGTGTTTGCAACTGATGTTCAAACATCAGTTAATGATGAGGACTATGACATAGATGGTGAAACTGCTCATGTTCCTCACGAGAAGAAAATTAGACTGTAGAATAGGGTGATGCAGCTGGAGATGATCATGTTTTGACCCTCGAGATGGAGATATGAGGAGAATATGTTGAAGCTACTGACCCATGCCTTGATGATATACCAAAATCAGGCATGCATAATGTGGATGCTAGCAGTGATGTTCCAACATTAATGCAGACTGAAGGTGTTGATGAAGCATATAAAGAGACTGATGTTCCAACTCAGGGAGTTCAGGAGGAAACCTTGAGGTATCTAAGTTATGAAGTGCTAGATGAATTCATTCAAACAAGACCAAGGAGATAAAAGAGGAAAGCAAATGAGGCAGCTTCAGAATTAGCACTACCTGCAAAGAAGAATAAGAAATTCATAGTTGCAATAGGCCAGAGTTCAAGATCTACTCCTTCAGTAAGGAATACACTAAACTGAGACTTTTATGAGAAATATTGTCAAGAATTCTGGGAAACTATTAGTCGAAGGAACATAATTGTAGAAAGGTCACTTGATCTAGAGTCGTACAAGTAAAGTTGCTTTACAACCTTTCTTAACTATCCGGGGTTTAGAACTGTTGTAATGGTCTATAAGGAGTTCAATATGGACTTAGTGTAGGAATTTTATGCCAATGTAATGGCAGGAAATCTGGATGTGGATTCTGAGTGTTATGGTTGGACTAATGTGTGTGGAAAGGTGATTAGTTTTACTGATGAAAGGATTAACGAGATGCTTGGACTATCCACACCTAACTTTGTGATCCCTTATGCTGAGTACTTGGTGGTAAAAAATGATCAAATCTTGACTGAGATAACTGGTGAATTAGTGTTCCAATGGCCAGCTCAAGGAAATGTTGCAACATCTAGCTTGACCAGCAGGTTTTTTTGCTTATTCTAGAATACAGTTAACTAATGGATCCCCTCTTCAAACATTTCTTCTCTAACAAGAGAAATGGCCATTTTTTTGCATTGGAAAGAAAATCCATGTTAATCTTGGTGGGATTATCCTAGAAAATATAGTGCCTCGAGCTGTGTCTTCAAGGGTGAAGAATTCTCGGTCACATCCTTGGGTCATCTTATAGCATTGGTTAAAGGAGGGAAAGTGAAGGGCAAGGATGATGATATCTGTCACCAATAGTCTTATTAAGGAAACCTATAGGACCTTTTCTACCAAAAAATTCATGATCTTTCTTGGACACCATCAGAGGTTGGGTCATCCTCTACAGCAGCAGCAGCAAAGTAAGTCAAGGAAGCCAAGAAACTTATTGTTAAGGCCCAGATTGCTGCACTTAAGGTTTAGATTGCAGCCCTAGATGCAGAGTTAGCTCAATTAGATGCTACTGATGAAGCCTTATAGTCTACTTTTTTGTTGATGTTATGCTATTTTTTTTGTTTTTCAGACTTTGGCATTTATTATTTTTGGATTTTTCGTATTTCTAGGATTTATTAGTTTTTGGATTGATGTTCCAACATGATTAATTGGTATTCTGTCTGTTTGATGTTCCAACATGGTGTGAGTCCTAGATGTTAAGGTGATTTTTGAAGTTATACTATCTAGGGGAGGTTATATTGCTGATCTCATATTCCAACATTCAGGTGGGTTTTAAATTTATCTCCTTGCTTGCATAGATGTGTGTGTTGAAAGTCCAAAAGATTGATGGGTATACAAAATGCAAAAGGGGGAGATTGTAAAGTCCATATTTAGTTAATTGACAATTTATGGAAACTATGCAAGTAAGGAATAGTTTGTTTTTAAACATAAAAGAAGGAAATACGTGTGATTTAAGGTAGATCATGAAGAAGGAAATTTGTGAAGAAATTCGTAGTAAAGTATTCCATTCAAGACTAAGATTAAAGAATATATCAATTCCTATATTTATGCGATTGGATTGGGTTTATGAAAATTGGAATTGATTTGGTAATATTTTTTTTGCATTTCTTTAAGGGATTGGATTTGATAAATTTTATTTTCAAGGGATTTTATTGCAATCAGAATTTGAGATGGAAAAGAAATTATTCTTGCACAGATCTTGGCGTGTGCGACTGGTATAAATAGAAAACAATTTGGCTGAGGTACTTACGACTTTGATTGAAGAAAATCTGCTTCCATATTTTTGTTTGAGAAGTACTCAAGAGCTTTCGTCTTTGTTCCAACATGATCGTAACATGTTGATAAAGTTCAAAATCATATACCTTAATTCCTTCGGAGGAGGAGATCCAACGTCGATGAGTTTCGAGGTCAGAGGGAGTCTGATCAAGGCGGATTGGTAGCAAGGGGAGCTTGCAAAATCCACGTATTATAATTAGATAATATAAGTATAATTGTATGATGTACTTTGTATTGTATCTTTTTTATTAGTGGATTTATTCTGAATTGGGCCAAGCCCCGCAGATGTTGATGAATTTCATCGAACTACATAACTAGGTTTTGTGTGTTCTGCTTTATTTTATTGCATACTTGGTTGGATAAGTTATGTTGGAACATGTTAGTAATTCTAAAATAAATTAGGTAAAATCAAATTTGAAAAGGAACACAAAGTCTTATTTTAGACCGATTAACCTTTAAAAGGCGTTATTTTATAATTGATGTAATTAATGAGGTGATTTGATATTTGTTTTTATTTAATGCTACAATGTTCCTATAATTTTTAAAAACTTTAAAATGCATTGCATTGTATAAATTATAATCTGATCCTAAAATTTATTGAAATGAGATTTTTAATGATTGATCTAATTGTTAGACGGTTTGGTAGGAAACTTTTCAAAAACGAATCTAACAATATTTAATATGAGTAAGAAAATAATTACCTATATACTATATAAATGGATTTTATGGTCAAACTTAAGATTTATTTGATAAATTTTTTATTTAAATGGACCTTAATTATGTGCAGAATAAATTTTCATGTTTCACTAAAAAAAGTAGCCATTTGCTTGTCTTAATTTTTTAAAAGTATTTTTATTTTGTGGGATCTTCACCGTTATAACCAGTGTTAGAAGAAGTTATGTGGCGGTCACATATCAATTTTTAACCAATTTTTTGTTGGGTTGTCTTCTCAAATTCCGATCAGTTGAGGAATTTCAAGAGTTTAACGGTGAGGAATTCAGGAGCTCTTAATGGTGAGGTATTAATGAGACTAGTTAATGTCCTATTCAAGAGTCTATTAATGGCATATATTCATGAGCCTGGTTAATGGCATATTCAAAAGTTTGTTAATGGCAGCTATTCATGAGCCTGTTAATGTCATATTTAAGAGCATGCTTAATGGCAAACAATTGAAGATCTGAACTTGAACTCTATAAATAGGGAGAATCAGTTTCTGTAATAGGTGTGAGTTTTGTATACATCTGTTCTGGTCTATAAATCACCCTTCTATATTTGTGAGTTATGGGAAGAATGTAGTCCCTTCTGTATCTGTAATCTGGGTCGGGTGGTCCTGTGTGGCGTAATTCCCTACATCTGTAATATGTCTGACCCATTTGGGCAATAAGATTAGCTACTTTGTCTTCTATGCGAGAGTCACTCCAATGCGAGAGTCACTTTGCTAAAAGGCACTTGGCGTGTCATATTGGTAGGCCCTCAAACGGCCAAGCCACAAAAACATCACCAATGCAAGGGTCATATGGAAGCATCAATATACCATGTCACACTTTACTTTAAATGCAGACAAGTAAAACTTCTATATAGAGAAACTCATATTGAGGCCCTCACTTATCTTCCCAAGAAAAATTAATGAGAATCCATAAATAAGCATGGACCCAACTAAAAAGTAATACTCCCTCCATCTAAGATAAATGACACATTTTTTGGCTCGCTCTTTTATGCAATCTGATGTGGCAATCAATAAGTGTGAAAATGTAAGGATATTTTGGGAAATGAGTGAGCTCTGTCTCAAAGTTGTTGAATTTATAGATGACACTATGAAAATTTTACAACATATCCTTTGACATTGAAAGAATTTTTCAAACTGTGCCATATTTTGTGGGACGAACAAAAAAGGATAATGTACCATTTTATCGGGAATTAGGGAGTAGGAATTCATAAATATGCATTGACTTAGCTAAAATTTTCTTTAAAGGGAGTCAAGTAGAACTTTTATATGGAGAAAGTCATATTGAGACCCTCATGGAGCGCATCCGCAGGAGTGCTCCATGAATATGACGTAGGTTCATCAAAATGACGTGGCACACTTTTATTTAGAGGGGGTTAAGTAGAGTTTCTATATAGAGAAACTCATATTGAGGCTCTCACTTATCTTCCCAAGAAAAAGTAATAGGAATTAATAAATATGCATTGACCCAATTAAAATTTTTTTCAATCCAGGATTGACACGTCATAGAAAAGTTATAATTGTGACAATAGCATTGAGAGATGAAAATTCAAATAAGACAATCAACTAAATTACTTTGTTTACATCATATTGAAGTTCCATTTAAAACATGCCATTGGGAAAAAAGAGATG